>WOXC01007156.1:0-98848 GCA_011680675.1 Gymnobelideus leadbeateri | reverse complement strand
ATTTTTCAGGTGTTGTTTTCCTCAGTCAGGCTGTTGACCCTCATTTCATACTTTTCCTGCATCCTTCTCATTTCTCTTTCTAATTTTTCCTCCACTTCTCTTATTTGATTTTTAAAGTCCTTCTTAAGGTCCTCTATGGCCTGCAACCCGCTCATGTTTCCCCTGGGGCTTTTGGAGCAGGACTTCTGACCTCACAGTCCTTTTTCCCCGCTTCTAACTGCCTCCCAAGAAGCAACAGGGTCTAGGAAGCCGACCCCTCTATTTCCTTGCCTTTGGCATATCTTGCCACTTTTAGTGTGTGACTTTGAACTTTGTTACTACACACTATGGCACAAGGAGCCAGCTAGAGAGGCCACTAGATCCCCGGGCCCATGTTGGGGGACGGCTTCCGTTTCTGGCTGGCAGCAAACCTACCCGCTACGAGCACCGACACAGTGCGTCCCGAGATCAGGAAAAGCCCAGGCGTGCCCAAGACTGATCGCTGGATCTCCCTACAAATTTGCAGGCTGGGAGTGGTAGCTGCCTCTGCAAACTACAAAATGGCGTTTGTCCTCAGTGGCTTCTAGCCCCCAGGGGAGGGAGCTGACGCATTCCCTAATACCAGTCCCAAAGTCCATAGGACACTAACCTCTTACTTTGTCCTAGGCATGTCTATGTTGATAATTCTGGAGTCACCACAGCTGCTGGTGTTCTGGGGTCCCTCCAGCCGGCTCCTGGCCCTGCCACCCTGGGGCTAAAACCTCGGCTCACGTGGACCTGGGCTGGGCTTGGCTGGGCTCAGTTCCTGCGCTCTGCGCTCCGCAGTCTGCTGGCTCCCAGACATCTGCGGTGGTCCTTCCTGCAGGGCTGCTGGGCTGTCCTCAGCGGGAGGTTAGATTCTCTGTGTCGTTCTGTGGGTGCTGGGGCTCCAGAAGTTGTTCAGAGTCCCCTTTTACATAGTTTGTGGGGAATATGGGGGCAGAGTGGCTTGGATGAGCTGTTTCTACTCCACCATCTTGGCTCCACCCCCCATAATGGTCATATTTTTAAAGAAAACAGAAAAAAAACACCCAAAAATATAGAAAGGTAAAAAAAAAAAGTATGTTTCAATCATTATTCAGACAGAGTCATTTCTTTCTCTGGGGAGGGATAGTATTTTTCATTATAAGTCCTTCAGAGTTGTCTTGGATTATTATATTGCTGACAATGGCTAAGTCATTCATAGATGATCATCTTACAATATTGCTATAAATTTAAACACAATACATTTCATTTTGCATCAGCCCAACAAAGTCTTTCCAGGTTTTTCTGAGAATATCCTGCTCATCATTTCTTAAAGTACAATAGTATTCCATAAAAATCAGGTGTCACACCATGTTCAGTCATTCCCTAATTGATGAACATTTCCTCAATTTCTAATTCTTTACCCCCAGAAAATAACTGCTATAAATATTCTTTTTTTTTAACATACATTTACAGGTCAGTTTGGTTTTTGTTATTTATCTCTTTTGGGATACAGACCTACTAGTTTTATTGCTAGGTCAAATAGTATGCATGGTTTTATAAAACTTTGTTCGTAGTTCCAAATTTCTCTACAGAATGTTTGAATCAGTTCACAACTCCACCAACAATGCATTAATGTTTCATTTATCTCATGTTCCATCCAACATTTGTCATTTAACTTTTCTATCCTATTAGACAATCTGCTAAATATGAGGTATTACCTCAGAATTGTTTTAATTTGCATTCCTCCAATAAATAGCAAGTTGGAGTATTTTTATATGAATATAGATATCTTTGATTACTCCATCTGAAAACTTGTATCTTTTGATCAATTGAGGAATGATTCTCAATTTATGAATTTGACTCAGTTTTCTATATGTTGAAGAAATGAAGCCTTTATCAGAGAAAGTTGCTTCAATTTTTGTTTTCACAATTATTATTGCTAGCTGTATTTCCATCCATTCTATCACTCCCACCCCATTTATTCTATACTTTCTCTCCTTTCACTCTATACCTCCTCAAAAGAGTTTTGCTTCTGACTATCCCCTCCTCTAATGTGCCCTCCCTTCTCTTATTCCTATTTTGCTGTATGGTAAGATAGATTTCAATACCCAAATGAGTGTGTGTGTGTGTGTGTGTGTGTTATTCCCTACTTGAATAAATTCTGATGACTGTAAGGTTCACTCACTCCCCTTCATATCCCCCGTGTTCCCCTCCAAAATAAAAAGATTTTTCTTGCCTCTTTTTTGTGAGATAATTATTCCATTATACCTCTCCTTTTCTCTTTCTTCTAGCACAGTCCTTTTTCTAACCCCTTAATTTCATTTTTTAGATAAAGGTGCTATATTTCATATATTTTATTTATTTATATATTTATATATTTATATTCAACTCACACCTGTGCCCTCAGTCTAGATACATTCTTTCTGAGTACCACAATATTGAGAATGGACTTATGAGTTACAAATACAATCTTCCCATGTAGGAATGTAAAAACCTTATTAAGTCCTTTTCTCTTTACATTTAAAATTCAAATTTTCCATTCAGTTTTGTTCTTTTCATCAAGAATGCTTGAAAGCCCTCTGCCTCACTTTACTCCCAGAAGAATAAACTTGGTTCTGCTCTATAGGTGATTCTTGGTTGTAATCCTAGATCCTTTGCCCTTTAGGATTTCTTATTCCAAACACTCTGATCAGTTAATGTAAAGGCTGCTAAAACTTGTGTTATCCTGACTGGGAATCCATGATATTTGAAATCTTTCTTTCTGGCTTCTTGCAATATTATCTCCTTGACCTGAGAAGTCTAGAATATGGCCAATATATTCCTGAGGGTTTTCATTATGGGATCTCTTTCAGGAAGTGATTAGAGGATAATTTCAATTTTTATTTTACCCTCTCCTTCTAGAACATCAGAGCAATAATCCCTGATAATTTCTTGAAACATGATATCCAGAATCTATTCATATTTTGATCATGGGTTTCAGGTAGTCCAATCATTTTTATATTATCTCTCTTGGATTGGTTTTCTACATCAGTTGTTTTTTCCAATGAGCTATTTCATATTGTCTTCTATTATACTCATTCTTTTGGTTTTGTTTAATTGTTTATTTCTCAAAAAGTCACTTGCTTCCATTTGCTGAATTCTAATTAGTAAGGAATTATTTTCTTCAGCAAGCTTCTGGACCTCCTTTTCCATTGTGACAATTATTATTTTTAAGGTACAGGTTCTTTGGAGCTCTTTTTCCATTTGTCCTAGACTTTTTTTTTTTTTGATAAAATATGCAGGACAAAGTCTACTAGATTTTAATTTCCCTTGCCCCTTTTAATCTAGTTCTATAGATCAGTAATTGGCTGTAGTCAGCTGTACTTTCAGAAGTCATTCAGACCAATTTTGGGACATTACAGAATAGGCCTTCCTGCATTAGAAAGATTCAAGCTTTGCTCAAATATTTAAAGAAAGAGTCACTACCTCCCCAGGAATATCATCCTCAGCAGAATTGAAAATGGATGACATCGTTCCTATGTCAAGTGCAAGGTGGATGGGAAGAAAGAAAAGTCTAAGATGGTCTGTACACATAAGAGTGGGTTCACCAGGGAACACAACTTTGCTCATATGGAAAGGGAGTTTTAGAACCCTGGAGTCAACACATTCATGTCTCTTGGTTTGATGTTATGGGTTCGTGGAGGTTGTTTCTTTCCTTCTATCAATGGAAGGTCCATCTTAAGTGGCTTGAAGGCTGCTGAGTCTTCTGCAATTCTAGTAGCCTGAACCGGAATGAGCTCCATTGGAGATGGAGTATCTCTATAAGACTGGACACTGAAACCCGAGTCATTTCTGAAGGGTTCTTGGTCCAAAAAGGCTGCATTTTTCAGATGAGGGTCTGTTTCTATCTCCATTTCCAGAGTCCATGCTGCTGACCTCTAGGCTAGGTAAGGAAGTAGAAGATCCATGAGTAAACCAGCCACTGGGTTTTGCTTGGGAGAAAAATAGGGTGTGCTACTCGGAGAAGATTGGGTTGAAGCAATCAGTCTATCTTCTTTTGTCATTTCTCCATTTTGTAACTTCAATTTATGGACTGCCTCTGCCACACAGTGGTACTTGGTTTCTTCCATGGTGAGGCCTTTATGGGGAGTGTATCCTGTGTCTGTCAACCCTGCCTGCTGCTTAAAGTGCTGGATGTTCTCTTGTGTCTATTTTGTATTTAGAGAATTTATGATGATGTGAGTAGCCTTGGCCTTCACCTCTGGGGCCGTGTTCATTTGGTCACTGGAAGCTGAGGTTGTTAGAGAGAAACTATTTTCTCCTTCCTCAACCAGCTGGGTTTCCTTGAGGGTGGGGGGGAGGAGGAAAAGGGGAAAAGAGACCATCCACAGACCGAAGCTCCTCCACGAGCAGGAAACTGAGGCTAACAAGGCTCCAGGTGCCTGTCACTCCCTAAGCACCTGTGCTTACAGGGTGAACCGAGGCCATGACGCAAGTATCTCCAAGACCCAAACAGACCTCGGCGGGGAGAAATAGAGTGCAGCCCCTAGACTGTTTTATAAGGTGCTATTTTCTTCAGGTTTTTTTTTTCTGCCTCCTTTACTAAGCTATTGACTCATTATTCTTGATTTGATTACATCACTCTCATCTCTCTTCCCAATTTTTCATTTCCCACCCTTACTTAGTTTTTAAAATCTTTTTTGAGCTCTTCTCTGACCTAAAACCAATTCATAATTTTCTTGGAGGCTTTGGATGAAGTTTCTTCAACTTTGTTGTCTTCTTCTGAATATATGTTTTGGTCTTCCTTTTTACCATGTTTACCTTTTATAGTCATAGTCTCCCCCCCAACACACACACACTTCATTGTTTGTTCATTTTCCCAACCCATTACTTAACTTTTAACTTTTTATAATATAGGGCTCTGCTTCCAGGATGGAAGGCATTCTCTTCCTAGCTTTAGGTTTTGGTGCAGCTGTTTTCAGAGGTACTTTCAGGGACCTACAGTTTTCAGATCTTCCCATGGTATTATGATCTAAGGAAAAGTTACTACGTTCCTAGATTGGTCTGTGAGCCACCACAAGTACTCTTTTCTGTGTTGAAACAGTGAGGAGGGTCCCTCCTTCACTGTGGCTGTAAGCTCTGCTGTGCTAGTTTTCCCCCTCATCCTGGGACTGCCAACCAGGGCTGTGACCCAGATCTAAGAATGGACAAAGCAATAGAGTCCTGACTCAGTGCTAGGAAAAAGACCCCTCTGATCTCCTTCAGAACAGCTATTTGACCTCCCCTCATTACTGTCTTTGGCCTGAGAACTACGAAAGTAGCCACTTCTGCTGCTGATTCAGTCACTACCAAGGCCTGTTCCTGGTTTCTTGGACTCAGGGCTGTGATGGAATGCCTTGTATTGGACTATGCTGCCTCTCACCCAGGTGCAGCAGACCTTTCCTGCTGACATGTTAAGTTGTCTTTAGCATCTGTGGGCTGAGAGATCCTGAAACCAACACTGCTGCCAGTTATTCAGTCACCCTGAGGTCAGCTCCAGGTTTGCGGGGACTCAGTCTGTAGTGGCATGGCCTGAGCTAGATTGTGCTCCTCTCTCACCCTGGTGCAACAGACTTTTCCTACCTTAGAAGTTGTTAGAGGCTGGAAATTTGTTTCTCCACATATGCTTGTGGGTTCTGCTATGCTAGAATTTGTTTATATTCATTTTTAAAGTTATTTAGAAGTGTTAGGAGGAGAACTCAGGCAAGTTCCTGCCTTTACTCTGCCATCTTGACTCTGCTTCCAATCATCAGTATTTCTTGATATAACAAACAAAACCCAACAACAAGAGATAGAAAGAGAAATTTCATTCAACATACATATAAACAACATAATATTCTTGGGAGTCTCCCTGAGAAAAGTAACCCAGGAACTATATGAAAATAATTTAAAATATTTTTCACACAAATAAAGTCAGATGCAAACAACTGAAAAATCATGAATTGCTCGTGGGTATGTCGAGTCAATTTAATAAAAATGGCAATTCTGCCTGAACGAATTACTTATTCAGTGCTATACCAATCAAACTACCAAAAAATATTTGATAGAGCTAGAAAAAAATAACAAAATTCACCTGGAAGAACAAAATGTCAGGAATATCAAAAGAATTAATGAAAAATAAAAAGGAAAATAGTATAGCAATACCAGATCTCAAACTATATTGTAAAGTAGTAATCCTCAAAACTATCTGGTACTGGCTAAGAAATAGAGTGGTCTATCAGTGGAATGCATCAGGTGTACAAGACACAGTAGCCAATGACCATAGTAACCGAGTGTTTGAAAAAGACCTCAGATTTTGGGATAAGAACTCACTATTTGACTAAAAACAACTGCTGGGGAAACTGAAAAAACAACAGGACACAAGCTAGGTATAGACCAACATCTTTCACCATTTACCAAGATAAGGTTAAAATGGGTACATGATTTAGATATAAAAGTTGACACCACAGGCAAATTAGAAGAGTAAGGAATAGCCTACTGTCAGAGCTATGGGGAAGGGAGGAATTCATAACCAAACAAAAGAGAAATGGCATTATGAAATGAAAAAATATATAAATGTCACTGTATTAAATTAAATACCTCTTGCACAAACAAATCCAAAGCAACCAAGATATGAAGGAAAGCAGTAAGTTTAGAAAGTCTTTATAGCAAGTGTCTCTGATAAAGACCTCATTTCTCAAATATATAGAAGACTGAGACAAATTCATAAGAATACAAGTAATTTGCCTATTGATAAATGCTCAAATGATATGAAAACAAAGTTTTCATATGAAGTAAACAAAGGTATCTTTAGGAATAGGAAAAAAAAACCTCTAAAGCTATTTTGATTAGAGAAGTGGAAATTAAAACTCTTAGTTGCCTATCATACCTATCAGATTGGACAATATAAAAAGTAAAATGATAAATATAGGAAAATATAAATAAATAAATATAGGGAAAATTGAGAGACTGATGAACTGCTGATGGAGATGTGAACGGATCTGACCAATCTGGAAAAAAATTTGGAACTATATCCAATGGGCAACCAAACTACTAGGTCTGTATCCCAAAGAGATCATAAGAAAGGGGAAAGGACCCACATGTGCAAAAATATTTATAGTAGCCCTTTCTGTGGAGGCAAAATATTGGAAACTGAGGAAACCCATTAATTGGGGAATACCTAAACAATGTGCCATATATGAATGTAATGGATTACTATTGTGTAATTAGAAGTGATGATCAGAGAGATTTCAGAAAAACCTGGAAACACTTGTACAGACTGATACAAAGTGAAATGTGCAGAGCCAGGATAATATTCTACACAGTATTACCACATTGTGTGATGACCAACTATGTATAACTCAGCTCTTCTCAGCAACACAATGATGGAAGACAAGTACAAAAAACTCAGGAAGGAAAATGCAGTCCACACCCAGATTTAAAAACAACAACAACCTAATAGACTCTAAAAGCAGATTGAAGGATATTTTTTAATTTACTTTTTTCTTTCTCATGGTTTTATAGTTCCTTTTAATCTGTTTCTTTTTTTCAAAACTGTGACTAATATGGAAATATATTTTAGACCAAAGCAAATCTATAACCTATATCAAATTGTCTACCAATTTAGCAGAGGAGAAAAGAGGGGAAGAGAGAGGGGGTAGAGAAAATTTGAAACTCAGAATCCTATAAAAATGAATGCTAAAAATTGTCTTGACATGAAATTTAAAAAAAACTAAAATAATATTAAAATTTTATTTTTATTTTATTAAATAAATACTTCCTTTTTTGCTTATTTATTTTGCAGTTGTTGAGATATCCTCTATCAGGAGACAGATTGGATCAAGAGACGGCAACAGCTCTACTGTGGAGTTCCTACCCAATTGTTGTAAGGAATAAAGAATCATAGAATTTCAAATCTGAAAACGAATTTACAATATAAATTGAAATATGAACGGGTGAGGGGAAAATTTTAGTTTGCAGAATTTTAGAACTCCAGGGACCTAGAAGGAAAGTAGATCAGTACCTTCATTATAAAAATGGGGAACTCGAACCCTAGAAAAGTAAAATGACTGTAGAATCATGATATGAAAACAGGTTTTCTGTTGAACTCTAGTTCAGTGTTAACTCAGTGGCACACTATATAGAGTATGGTGCCTGACATCTGCAAAACATGAGTTCAAATCTGTCCTGAGATACTTACTAGTTGTGTGACCCTGGGCAAGCCACTTGAGTATATTTGTGTCATTTTCCTCATTTGTGAAATGAGCTGGAGAAGAATATGGCAAATCACTCCATTATCTTTGCCAAGAACATCTTAGATGAGGTCATGAAAAATTGGACATGACTGAACAAATGAGCAAAAGCATAATGGTTCCATAAATACATGATTTTAAAGGAAACAAACATTTTAGTGGGCAGTTACCCATAGTAAGCAATGCTATAAACAAATGATTGGTTAAACAAGTTATAGCAAGTTTTCAAAATTTTATACTGAGACTTGGCTATAATGAATTAACACTGTCATTATGAAAAAAATGTTGTCTGGGCCAATCTTTTGTAGGGTATAAAGTCAATGAATAGATGAAATTATGTATATGTGAATGACAAAATAGAAGCTTTGAATAGCCCATAACTTTTCATTCATGTCCCATTCAGAAAATCCCCAAAGACCTTACTCCTGTGGTAACTGAGAAGTATCTTGGAGTGACAGAAGATCCTGTCAAAAAGAAAGGCCTATTTCTGGACATGATGGGAGACTTTATGTTTGGGCTTCCATCTATAGTAGTGGCTCAATTTCATAGAGGTGAGTTCCTGAGGACACAAAATAACAGGGTCATGATACAGTCAGATATGGTCCTTCTACTTTTTAGCCAAGGATACTAACTCATTCTACCCAGAGAGAGAGAAGATAACTGTATATATAAATAAGATAGTGCTGGGTGGGGCGGCTAGGTGGCGCAGTGAATAGAGCGCCGGCCCTGGAATCAGAAGGACCTGAGTTCGGAGCCGGCCTCCAACACCTAATCCGCACAAACAAAAACCTAGCCGTGTAACCTTAGGCAAGTTACTTAACCCCAATAGCCCTAAAGGGGCGGCTAGGTGGAGCAGTGAGTAAGAGCACCGGCCTCGGAGTTTGGATGACCCGAGATCAGATCCGGCCTCAGAAAATGAGCACCCACGCATAAATCAAAATGACTAGCCGTGTAACCTTGAGCAAGTTACTTAACCCCAATTGCTTTAAAAAAAAAAAAAAAAAGATAGTGCTGGGCTTGAAGACTGGACACCTAAGATCAAATCCTGGCTTTAATATTTTCTAAATATGAATATGAAGCATATAAAAGGTTAGGTAGAGGACAGATCAATAGTTTTTGAGCAGGTGACACTCATCAGCTGGAGACAGCACCATGATGACATTGGGCATCTGGAGATCTAGAATTACCTGCTTTTATCAAGCAGATATTTGATGATTTATATTGAGGATTCCTATAGGAAATTATACAAGATGAGCTTGAATATTCTAGTCATCACTAAGATTCCATAATCAAGGAAGAAGAGCATAAGTATCTTACTAAATTACCTTAGATATGAATGACAATGTTAGAGAAAACAAATAATGTGCAATATCATTCTGTTTACCTCTGTTGATAAATCAAGGTATGGCACCCAAGACATGTAGTTTCTCATTATTTAAAATAGCTGAATGTCCTAAAGCAGAAACTTTTTGTTACTTTTTAAATGGTCTCCAAGCAGTTCCATCAATAATAAGAGATTTAAAGTTCTAAACTTTCTACAATTTCCTTAACTTTCAGCTTCAGGGGCACCAACGTTTCTGTACCAATTTCAGCATCGACCAAGCTTTTGGGAAAACCTGAAACCAGCAACAGTAAGGGCAGACCATGGGGATGAATTTTTCTTTGTCCTTGGGACTCCATTTCTAATGGGTAATGAATTCTGCTTACTAAAAATGTTTCAAAAACATCATCTACCATTCCTTTCTGGAAGTTAGTTATTAATCTTTGCATAGCCCTTTTAATTTAACAAAGTGTCTTTCCATTTTCTCTTTTGATAACCATGGCAGCGCTGTAGTGTAGAAAGGATATTATTTTAATGTACCCAATTTACACATGAAGAAATAGGCCCATACAGGCAAAGTGATTGGGTTAATGTTGGTGACAGAGCTAGAACTAGAATGATCATCGTCTAATTTCCAGTCCCATAAACATAACAACAAGATGTCAGAATCTAGTAAGGACCCCTTTTCCCCGTAGGAAGTGATGCTAGGCTCCATTAATAGAAGTCAGTATTTAGGAAGGTCATAGTTCCTCTACACTAAATACTGCTTAGACCACATCTGGAGAATTCTGTGATAATGAATGAAGAAAGAATACCTAAATTGTGGAAGTAACTTGGAGACCATGCTGAAAGAGATTAGCTGAAGAAGCTGGGGAACTTTAGCATGAAGAGGAGACTATGCGACAAAGATAGATGGATATCTTCAAGTATAGAAAAGATTACCATTTGGGGTTAGACGTGATCTTGGATGAAACTAAGAGTCATGGATAAAAGTTACATACAGGTGGATTTTGACTTGATCTGAGGAAATATTTGACTGTTCAAAAACATCCTTGTTCTTTCTATTAAGGTAATGGGGTTCCCCATTACTTACTAATCGAGTCAAAGCTATATGGCCACTTGGAAAGGTTATTCTAATTCAGGATAGACTGGGCTAGTTGCTATGTGAGGACCCTTCCAGTTCAGAGAGTCTAGGATTCTGATTGAATTTTTTTAAAAATAAGTTTTTATTCATTTCTTTTTGAAAACATTATAACAGTTTCCCTCCAGGAATCCTACCTCTTCTCCTCCTAGAGTGTTATCTTATATAACACATAGTATTTTAAAAATAAAAAGGGGAATAATCCACACAATATATTGAAAAAGTTCAATAGTATGCACAATGTGAAGAACCCAAGGACCTCCCTCCTCCACAAAGGAGATTAGGAATGTCCTCTCATAGTTTCCCTTTTTAATTTTGCTTGAGTTTTGTCATATTTACTTTTAGATTTTGTTCTAGTGGTTGTTCTATTTACATTATTGTAGCCATATTGTATCTTGGGGTTTGTGTGGCACTGTTAACTTTATGTAGATATTAACTCATGTAGGTCTTTCATGCTTCTATATATTTATCACAATCATCACTTTTTATAGCAGAATAGTATCACATTACATTCATGTACCACAATTATCATTTAGGCAATTCCTAAGTGATGGCCATTTATTTATGTCCATGTCTTTGTGTTTTGGTGTATATGGGGATATTGTTCTTGTTGATGGCTTCCTTGAGGTATATTTCCTGTAATGGAGTCTCAGGATCGAAGGGCATAGATATTTTAGTAATTTTATTTACATAATGCCAAATTTCATTCTATTTTTTAACCAATTCACAACTATACCAACAATACATAATGTACCTATCATCCTCCAACATTAATTATTGCCATTCTTTGTTATCTTTGCCAATCTGAAGGGTAGGAGGTGAAACCTCAGGGTTGCATAGATATTTTAGTAATTTTATTTACATAATGCCAAATTTCATTCTATTTTTTAACCAATTCACAACTATACCAACAATACATAATGTACCTATCATCCTCCAACATTAATTATTGCCATTCTTTGTTATCTTTGCCAATCTGAAGGGTAGGAGGTGAAACCTCAGGGTTGCTTTGATTTACATCTCTCTTAATATTAGTAATTTGGAGCATTTGCTCACTACATTTGAGAAAAGTTTGTTCAATATTCTTTGATTACTTATCTATTGAGGAAGGCATACACACAAGTATGTATGTATATAGATATATGTGTATGTAGTTATACACATGTGTATATGTGTATATATACACATATATACATATCCATAAAACGTATTTATATAAAATTTGTTAGTAATTTATCTATCTTTAATACCAAATGCTTACCAGAGAAGTTGAATAAAAATATTTTATTTCCATTGTTTTTCTAGGCACATTAATTTTGTCAGCGCAGAAACATTTCAGTTTTATGTTATCAAAATTATCAATTTTATCTTTGGTAATTGTCTTTATCCACTGTTTGGTTAAGGATCCATATTGTATCTATAGGTATAAAAGATTTATGATTTCCTTAACTTCTAATTTTTATATATGATCTTTTTAACTTATAAAGCCATTTAGAGTGTATTGTGAAATATAGCATAATCTGAGTGCATGTCTATAGGCAGAATACACAAATATTCCAGACAACTCTGCTCCAGAACCTTGAATCCCTTTGATGACTTCCCTACTTTTAAATATGTTGGTAATGAGGATCAGTTCAGTTGTTTTAGTCATTTATGACTCTTTATCAGATATTTTCAAAATGGGTTTCCCTATTTGTAATTTTCTTGGCAAAAAAATACTAGAGTCATTTGCTATTTCCTTCTCCAGCTCATTCTATACATGAGGAGTTGATTAGAGATGAGGAACAGGATTAAGCAACTTGCCCATGGTCACATTACTTGGAAGTAAGTATCTGAGGCCAGATTTGAAATAAGAAGATGAGTCTTCCTAACCAGAGGCCAAGTGCTCTATCCACTGGAAAACATAGCTGCCCTTGATAATAATGTTAGGAGAGCACATGATGCCATTCTTTCAAAGAGTCTCTGTGCTTCAGAGTCACAGAATCCAGTAATGTTCTTGAGGTTCATGCTGCATCCTCATGATTTCACCTCTTTCCTTCATGAAATTTATGCCTTTTCATTTTTTTCTACTTTTCATTCAAGTATTGTAGGTTCTAACTGGCTTCGTGGGGCTTCTTCAAGATTCATAAAGATAACTTGAACCCATTTTCCCTTTTCTTTGCTAGAATCAGCAATGAGCTTCTGGTAGAATATCCTTACTAAGGGACACTTAGGTTTTAGATGCAAAGTTGGATTCTGGCATAGTGAGAACAATGGGTTTGGGGTTTCAGGTCCTGCTGTTAAATCTCAGCTTTGCTACTTTGTATAATATTGTGGAGGTCACTTAACTCTGGCCCTTACCTTCCCAATCTCTAAAATAAGGGGTTCAACTAGATGAATCTTCCTACAAGCTGTAAAATCTTATGATACTAAATAATCTTTATTGGATATTGTCATCCTTTTCCCCAAAAATCCACTAGTATTTGAAATGCTGTCACTAGGAAGTAAATCCCTTTAAGTTATTGTCATTTCATAATAGATAAATTCCCCCTGGGAGGTAGGATACATGGAAATCAAAACCCCTTTTAGTCTCATGGATAAATTCAGAGCATTGCTTATGGTGGGCACTGGGTAAAGTAGAAAACTGGAAGTTTATGAAGAGGAGAGTTCCCTAAAGGAAGCAAGATATGAAGGCCAAAGTGGTAGGAGACCATGAAGAATACCAGGTATTGATCCTTAACATCTAGTTGCATTTTATATTTTGTTCTTTTTTCAGAGCGTTTCACAGAAGAGGAGAAGCAACTTAGCAGGACAGTGATGAAATATTGGGCCAACTTTGCTCGGAATGGGTAAGAGTAGTAACAGAGAGGAGGGAAACATTTTTCCCCCTAAATGTTACTAATATCTTTTATTTCATCACTTACATTTCTATTATATATCCTTCCATACTCCCTCTCCTAGAGATTCTCCTATCTCAATGAAAGATTTTAAAAAGTGTGTCCATGTGTATATTTGTGTTTTTGCATGTATAGTCGGGGAGAAAGCTCATGAGAACTAATGTATATGCCAAATAAATGTGACATATGTAAACTTCTGTATACACCATCTCATAATTGAGAAGGAGGTAACTTTTTATATTTCTTCTTTGGGGCCAAATTTGTTCATTACAGTTTTGAAGTGTTCTTATTCTGATTCTCTTAACTTTATATCATTTCATATAAGTCTTCTTGTGCTTTTATGTATTCATATTTCTTATTTCTTCTAATACAGTGATATTCCATCTTATATTACAACTTATTTAGACAGTCCCCGATACATGAGCATCTACTTTATTTCTATATATTTACTGCTACAAAACGTTCACTTGGAATATTTTGATGTTTAAGAGCCCTTTTATAATTTATCTTTGACTGTCTTGGAGTATATGCTTGGCAATGAGCTATCTGGGTCAAAAGGTATGGACATTTTATGCCACTTTCCTAACTAAAAATGTTTCCATAATGGTTAAAACAATCCATAGTTCTACAAATGAAGCATTATTCGTGTGCCTGTCTTTTCATAACCACTTTAAAGTATACTCTTTTGTCCTTTGTCACCTTTGCAGATACATTAGGTATGAGATGAAACCTCAAGGTTGTATTTTTTTAATATTTATTTCTCCTTTAAGAGTAATTTAGAGGGGTGGCTAGGTGGCGCAGTGAGTACAGTGCCAGCCCTGGAGTCAGAAGGCCTGAGTTTGGATCCGGCCTCAGACACAATGCACACACAAACAAAAACCTAGCAGTGTGACCTTGGGCAAGTTACTTAACCCCAATTGCCCTCCAAAAAGCAAAAAAAAAAAAAAAAAGAGTAATTTACAGCATGCTTTTCTGATGGTTAATAGTTTCTTTTGATAACCATTTGATAATCATATCATTTGATGACTTTTCTACTGAATAACAAAGTTTTATATATTTACATTATTTCCTAATATAATTTGGCTATCAAGAGATGGAGCCAAGATAGCAGAGTAAAGCCAGGAACTATCCTGAGCCCTCCCCCACCCTGTAAAAATTCCTTTACATAGGTACTCTGAACAAATTCCTGAGCACAAAAAAATGGAGTGAAAACATTTTCCAGCCAAAGGTAACTTGGAAGGTTCATGGGACGTATCTGTTGCACCAGAGTGAGAGAGGAGCACTGTTCAACTCAGGCCATGCTAGTGGAGATGGGGCCCCAGGAAACCAGTAGCAGGCCTCAGGGTGACTGAATCAGAAGGAGCAGTGGTTGTTTCCAGCCCTTATAGCACACAGATGCCAAAGACGACTTAGAAGGTTAGCAGGAAAGGTCTGTTGCACCTGCTGTGAGAGTGGAGCAGAGTCCAGCACAAGTTGCACCAAAAGAGAGCACTAGCTCCCAGAAAACAAGTGCAAGCCTTGGAAGTAACTGTATCAGCAGTTGTATCAACTGCTTCCTGAGCTCTCAGTCCACAGATGGTAAAGAGGTCAAATAACTGGTCAGAAGGATATCACAAGGGTCTTTTTGCTAGCAGTGAGGCATGACTCAGTTCCTTTGCCCATGCTCACATCCAGGTTATAGTCTTGGATGACAATCCCAGGGTGAAGAAGAGCACTGTCTCACAAGACCTTGCAGTCACTGTGGCACAGGGACCCTCTTCAGAGTTCTAGGGTAGAAAAAAGTGCTTGAGGTTGTTCAAAAACCAGAACACCTCTAATTAGATCATACCACCTTGAGAGAATTGAGAAATTACAGTTCCCTAGAATCTCTAAAAACAGCTACACAAAATCGCTGAAGTTTAAAACAGTTTGCCCTCCACTCTGGAAGCAAAGCCATACTTGAGTAGGGCTAAGGAGCCCTACTTTAACAAGAATTAAAAATCAAACAATAGACGGGTAAAAAATGAGGAACAACAGAAAAAATTCTGACCATAGAAAGTTACTATGAAGAAAAAAAAGATGAAAATATTCACTCAGAAGATGTTGAAGATACGATATCCAAAGCCTCCAAGAAAAACTATGAATTGGTCTCAGCTCACAGAAGTTCTCTAAAAAAATTTTGAAAATGATGTAAGAGAGGTAGATGAAAAACTGGGATGAGAAGTGAAAAGAATATAATAAAATCATGAAAAAGGAGTCAACAGTTTGGTAAAGGAGACAGAAAAAAATACTAAAGAAAATAAAACCTTAAAAAACAGATTAGGACAAATGGAAAAAGACTTATCAAAAGCCTATACCTTAAAAAGCAGATTTGGACATATGGAAAAGGAAGTCTAGAAGCTCACTGAAGTAAATAATTTCTTAAAAATTTGAATTGAGCAAATGGAAGCTAGTGACTTTACAAGAAATCAAGAAATGATAAAACCAAACCAAAAGGGAAAAAAGGGAAATAAAAGAAAATAATGTGAAATAGTTAATTGGAAAAATAACTGACCTGGAAAATAGATCGAGGAGAGAGAATTTTTAAATGATTAGACTACCTGAAACCCATGACCAGAAAAAGAGCTTTGACATCATCTTTCAAGAAATTATCAAAGATGACTGCCCTGATATTCTATAATTAGAGGGTAAAATAGAAAATTAAATTATTCACCAATCACCTCCTGAAAGATATCCCAAAATTAAAACTCCCAGAAATATTATACCCACATTTCAGAATACCCAGGTCAAGAATAAAATATTGCAAGCAGCCAGAAACAATTTAAATATCATGGAGTCACATTCAGGATAACACAAGATTGTTTTTGTTTGTTTGTTTGTTTGTTGTTTGTAGAACGGCAGGTGTTTAATCTGCTTCAAGACACAAACTATCAAAAAAGGGAGAGGTTGTTCTCATGGGAGAGCAAGCTCGGGAAGGCTTGCTGGCCCCTTCTGGGCAGGAAGAGTGCAAGGAATAACTACCTCTTCCTCAATAGCTTAAGAAATAAATTACATCAGTAAGAGTTCCAGCCTGCTTGGAGGTAGGCAGGAACAGGAATGGAAGACAGAATCACGAAGGAGTCTGAAACGGGAACAGACACCAGGAAGGCTGGGCCTCTGGATCCCTGGCCTCTGCAGCCCTGGCTCCAGCCACATCCTCAGTGGGCCCCTCAAACCCTCTGCTGGTTGGTCTCATCACTGTCCTGTTTCTTCCATATCTGTATGTATGCCTCTGAAAGTGTGATCATCTGGGGAAGGATGTCTGTGACCTGTAAATCCTGGAATTCATACCACTTGCCTGTTCCATGGTGCAGCACGTGGATCCAGTAGGAGCCCTTGGTGGACTTCCCTTCATGCATGATGTTGGCGATGAGGTCATAGGTGGTGTTTTTGTGCACAGCGCAAGAGCAGCTTCTACATAGAGAATTGGAGAGCTTGGAATATGATATTCTGGAGGACAAAGGAGCTAGGATTACAACCAAAAATCACCTACTCAGCAAAACTGAGTATAATTCTTTAGATGAAAAAATGGATATGCAGTGAAACAGAGGATGTTCAATGATTCTTTATGAAAAGACCAGAGCTGAATAGAAAATTTGATTGTCAAATACAAGAATCAAGAGAAGTATGAAAAGGTACACAGGAAGGAAAAATCATAAGGGATTCATTGAAGTTGAACTGTTTACTTTTCTACACGGAAAGATGATATTTGTAACTCATGAGATTTGTCTCAGTATTAGGTTAGTTGAAGGGAATATATGTATTTGTCTGTGTCTGTGTGTATAGAGAGGGCAAGAGATGAGTTGAATATGAAATGAAAAATTAAGGGGTGATGGAAGAATATATTGGGAGAAGGAGAAAGGGAGGGATAGAATAGTGTAAATTATCTAACATAAAATAGGCAAGAGAAAACTATTACAATGCAGGAGAAGAGCAGGGAGAAATGAGTCAACTTAACTCTCATTGAATTTGGTTTAAGAAGGGAATAACATACAGACTCAACTGGGTATCTTTCCATACAAGAAATTCAGGAAGAAGAGAATAAGAGGGGGAAGATGATAGAATGGAATGCAGATTGGAGGAGGGGATAGTCAGAAGCAAGCACTTTTGAAAAGGGACAATGTCAAAGGAAAAAACAGAATAAATGGAAAGTGGGATAGGATGGAGTACAATATAGTTAGTCTTTCACAGTATACCTACTATGGAAAAGTTTTGCATAACTACACATATATAAACTATATTGAATTGTTTGTCTTCTCAGTGGGGGAAGGTGAGGAGGAAAGAATGGAGATAATAAAGTTTTACAAATGAACATCAAAAAATCCTTTTGACATGCAACTAGGAAATAAGATATACAGGCAATGGGGTATAAAAAAATCCATCTTGCTCTACAAGAAAGTAAGAGGGAAGGGAAGAAGGTGGGGTAGGCCGAATACAAGGGAGGACAGGCTGGGGGAAGGGGTAATAAGTATATATTCCATCTTTGAGTGGGGAATAGGGGAGAGATGGGGAGAAAATCTGGAACTCAAAATCTTGTGGAAATGAATGTTGAAACTAAAAATAAATAATTTCTGGGAAAAAAAGAGAAAAATAAAAAGTTAAACATGAAAAGGTAATCATAAAGGACTTAAGAATATTAAACTGATTGCAATTCTTATGGGAAGATTATACTTACACCCCATAGGAACTCTCTCATTGTTAGGGCAGATCAAACAGAGTATGTATAGAAAGATGGAATAGGTGTGAGCTAAAAAATGAAAAATAAAAATTAAAAGGATGATAGGGGAATACACTGGTAGAAAGGGAAAGGGAGAAGTAGACTGAGGTAAATCATCTCATATAAAAGAAGCAAGAGGAAGATTTTACTGAAGAGGGAGGTATGAAGGGGAATGAGTGAACATTACTCTCATCAGAATTTGCTCAAAAAAGGTGCAACATACACAAGTGGGTATAGAAAACTATATCACCCTACAGGGAGGTAGGAGGGGAAGCAGATAAGGGAAAGGGGAAGAGTTATAGAAGGGAGGGAAGACTGGGGGAGGGCATAGTCAGAACCAAAACTCTTTGGAGGATGGACAGAGTGAAAGGAGAGACAAAGTAGAATAAATGGGGGAGTGAGATAGAATGTAGAGGAATAGAGTTAGTAATGGTAACTAAAAAAAATAAGCCAATTTCTCTGATGAAGGCCTAATTTCTCAAACATAAAGAGAACTGAGTCAAATTTATAAAAGGAATAGGCATTCACCATTTGATAAATGGTGAAAAGATATGAACAATTTTCAGATGAAATAATCAAAGCTACCTATAGATATACAAAAAAAAAATACTCTAACCCATTATTGGAGAAATGCAAATCAAAACAATTTTGAGGTCCTATTTCTTCTGTGTTAGATTGGCTAATGGGAAAGAAAAGGAAAATGATGGGTGCTGGAATGGATGTGGGGGAAATGAGACATTAATGTAAAGTTGGTGGAGTTGTGAAATGATTCAACAATTCTGTAGAATGATTTGGAAATATATACAAAGGTCTATAAAACCATGCATACTCTTTGACCTAGCAATACCACCACTAGATCTATATCCCAAAAGATATAAAGAACACAAAGGAAAAGAACCTATATGTACAAAAATATTGATAGCAGCTCTTTTCTAATGACAAAGAAGTGGAAATTTAGGGGATGCTCTTCAATTAGGGAATGGCTAAACAAATTGTGGTATATAATTGTGATGGAATACTATTTTTCTATAAGAAATGGTGAGCAGAATGCTCCCAGAAAACCCTGGACTTATATGAACTGATGCAAAGTGAAATATGTTGCATTTAAAGCGACATCAATATTTTAATATGTCAACTGTGAATTACTTAGCTATTCTTAGCAATACAATGATCAAAGAAGATTCTGAAGGGCTTATGATGAAAAATGCTATCCATGCCTAGAAAAAGAACTGATGGTGTTGGGATATAGATAGAAACATATGCCTTTTACTTTATTTTATTTGAGGAGTATTTTTGATCTATGTTTTCTTTCAAAACATGAGTATCATGGAAATGTTTTGCATGCCTACACATTTAAAAGTTATACAGATTGCTTGCCTTCTCAATGGGGGGGGGTAGAGGTGTTGGATGGGGAAGGAGGAAGAGAAATGATTCAGAACTCAAAGTTTTAAAAACGAATGCTAAGGGGTGGCTAGGTGGCGAACTGAGTAGAACGCCGGCCCTGGAGTCAGAAGGACCTGAGTTTGGATCTGGCCTCAGACACTTAACCCACACAAACAAAAACCTAGCCATGTGACCTTGGGCAAGTTACTTAACCCCAATTGCCCTAAAAAAAGGGGCGGCTAGGTGGCACAGTGAGTAAGAGCGCCGGCCTCGGAGTTGGGATGACCCGAGATCAAATCCGGCCTCAGAAAATGAGCACCCACACATAAATAATGACTAGCCGTGTAACCTTGAGCAAGTTACTTAATCCCAATTGCTTAAAAAAAAATGCTAAGAAAATTTTTTACATATAACTGAGGAAAAAGAAAATCCTAAAGAAAAAAGCAATAACTTGGCTGTCAGACCCATACCAAACATATTTTATACAAAGTTCTCCTCCCCCAATAGCACATTTCCCTTCTGATGTCACTAGCTTTAATTTTGTTCATGCAAAAGTTTTTTCAATTTCATGTCATTGATATAACCTCTTCCATCTTTTGTGATTAATTTTACCCTTTTTAACAATTCATCTCCTAGCCATAAGTATGAAAAATAACTTTTCTGGTAAACTCATAATTAAAAGTATTTTAAATATTTGGTTTACATATCTATTTTGATCTTGGTGAGGTATACAGTATTGAAGTTTTTAATCTAGACATAATTTTTACTAAGCTACTTTCCTGTTTAACCAGTTTGTTGCAGTTGTTGTTCTTGAAACACCACCTATGGGCCTCTTCCCAATTATATCCTCTACCCACTGAGGCTATAATTCCTAAAACTATATAGTTCACCAACTCCCTTCTCCCCCAATGTACTTCTCAATACTGATCATTCAGCAGACAAAACTAGCTTTAAAACAAAGGCATTTAGCCCAGGACCCAAAGAATAACACAGAGAAGCTAACCTCCCTCTGAGGACAGCCCAGCAGCCCTGCAGGAAGCACCAGCATAGCAGTCTGGGAGCCGGCAGCACACAGAGCACAGGAACCGAGCCCAGCCGAGCCCAGCCAAGCCGAGCCAAGCCCAGGTCCCCGTGAGCCAAGGTTTTAGCCCCAGGGCAGCAGGGATAGCAGCCGGCTGGAGAGACCCAGAACACCAGCAGCTGTGGCAACTCCAGAATTATCAACATAGACATGCCTAGGACAAAGTAAGAGGTTGGTGTCCTATGGACTTTGGGACCAGTATTTGGGGAATGCATCGGCTCCCTCCCCTGGGGGCTAGAAGCCACTGAGGAGAAACGCCATTTTGTAGTTTTCAGAGGCAGCTCCAGCACCTGGCCTGAGAACTGTAGGGAGATCCAGCGATCAGTCTTGGGGGGTAATCACTCTTGCTTTAACCTCCCTGGATCTGGATTGTGATCTAGGGTGGAAGTCGTGGGTGGGTGTACAGCTTGCCAGAAACGGAAGTTGCCCCCCCACACGTTCGGGATGAAAATTCCTCTATCTGGCCTTAAAGCCATAGTGTGGCAACAAGCCCAAAAGTCAAGTAATTAAGTGGCAACATGCTAAGGCAAAAGAAACAGAAAAATGCAACCCTAGACTCCTATTTTGGCAGCATAGAGCAGGAAAAGGACTGTGAGGTCAGAAATCCTGCTCCAAAAGCCCCAGGGGAAAACATGAGCGGGTTGCAGGCCATAGAAGACCTTAAGAAGGACTTTAAAAATCAAATAAGGGAAGTGGAGGAAAAATTGGAAAGAGAAATGAGAAGGATGCAGGAAAAGTATGAAATGAGGGTCAACAGTCTGACCGAGGAAAACAACACCTTAAAAAATAGACTAACTCAAATGGCAAAGGAGGCCCAAAAGGGCAATGAGGAGAAGAATGCCTTAAAAAGTCGAATTTGCCAGATGGAAAAAGAATCTCAAAAGTTCACTGAGGAGATTCATTCCTTCAGAGTTAGACTGGAGCAAATGGAAGCTAATGACTTTATGAGAAATCAAGATGCTGTTAAGCAGATCCAAACAAATGAAAGATTAGAAGGCAATGTGAAATATCTCATGGGAAAAACCACTGACCTGGAAAATAGATCCAGGAGAGACAATTTAAAAATTATTGGACTACCTGAAAGCCATGATCAAAGAAAGAACCTAGAAATCACCCTTCAAGAAATTCTCAAGGAAAATTGCCCTGATGTTTTAGATCCAGAGGGCAAAATAGAGGTTGAAAGAATCCACCGATCACCTCCTGAAAAAGATCCCAAAAAGAAAACTCCCAGAAATATCATAGCCAGGTTCCAGAATCCCCAGATCAAGGAGAAAATACTACAAGCAGCCAGGAAGAAACAATTTCAATATTGTGGAAACACAATCAGAATAGCCCAGGACCTGGCAGCTTCTACACTGAGGGATTGAAGGGCATGGAATATGATATTCCAGAGGGCAAAAGAGCTGGGACTGAACCCAAGGGTCACCTACCCAGCAAAACTGAGTATTTTGTTTCAGGGGAAAATATGGTCATTCAGTGGAATAGAGGACTTTCAAGCATTCTTGAGGAAAAAACCAGAATTGAACAGACAATTTGACATCCAGACAGAAGAAGGAAGAGATGCCTGAGAAGGTAATCAGGGAAAAGAAATCAAAAGGAACTTATCAAAGTTGAACTATTTACATTCCTATATGGAAAAGCAATAACAGTGACTGATGATATCTTTCTCACTATGAAAATAATGGAAGAAGGGTTTGTGGTCATATGAATACATATGTGAATGTGTGTGTATATGGTTACAGTTATATATGGATAGAGGGCATAGGTTGAATTTGTTGGGAAGGGAGAATACTCAAGGGATGAAATTATGAGGTGAGAGAGGAAAGTGGCAAGATGAGATGGGGAGAGACAGGGTAGGGTAAACTATCTCATGTAGAAGAAGCAAGGGGAAGTGGTTGCAAGGGAGGGGGAGAATAGGAAGGCACAAAAAGGCAAAACCACATTCTCATTGAATTTGATTCAGGGAGAGAATGACATACATACTAAATGGGATATCTCAACCTGCAGCAGAATAGGGGGAAGGGGGATGAGAGGAGGGATGATGGATGGGAGGGCATCCTTGGGGGGAGGGGAGGTTGGAAGTACCCACTATAGAAGAGGGACAGGATCATGTAGGGAATGGACCAGGTGGGGGGTGGGATGAGTGGGAGGGAATTATAAGCACCCTTGTACAATATATCTACTATGATAATGTTTTGCATAGCTAGACATGTACAACATATACTGAATTACTTATCTCCCCAGAGGGAATGGGTGACAAGGGAGGAAGGGAATGGATCTGAAATTCGAGATCTTAACATTAAATGTTTCAAATATATATAAATACTATTATTAATACTTGTTTGATTATAATTGGGAGGTAAGATATGCAGTCATTGGGACACAAAGATTCATCTTCCTCTAACGGAAAAGTTGAAGGGGGTATGGGAGAAGGTATGGGAGAGAGCAGATTGGAGGAAGCGATATCTTGTGGGACTGCTATTCTGGGAGGTTGGGTAGGGGAATAACGGGGGGAAAATGATTGTAACTCAAAATCTGGCAGAAATGAATGATGTAAAACAGAAGTTAATAAAGCATTTGTTTAAAAAAAAATAACAACATAATGAATCACTAATTAGAAGCAGAACATTCTAAAAGTCCATCCAAATATTCTGACATTCTTGAAATTAATTCAAGGTCAAGTTTTAATCATTTCAAAACAATGAGTAATTTAATGCTTCTTACTTTAAAAAGTTGCCACTATCTGCAATCTGTTCTGAAGGGCAAACTCAGTTTGTTTTGTTCTAAAGTATTTGCTTCTTTGGTATTTTTAGTTTGTATAATATATTTTAGTTAATATTATTGTATAATATTTTTAGTTTGTATAATTCACTATAAAAGTGAATTTTTGTCAATTTCTTCATTTAATTTTTTCAAACATTTCTCAATGATCATGTTTTTCATTTAGCACAATTATGTTAAGCTGGTAGTATACAATAAATATACACATGCATTTGCAAAAAAAAAATAACAAAGGCATTTAACAAGATTGTATGATAAGAATAATATCTATTCTAAAACATTACCCCTTTTGAACTTGGGGCATAATTTCCCACAAATATGCATATTTTATGTAGGAAGAGTGGATATAAATTCAGAGTTCATTGATAATGAGGCATACATGTGGGAAATGCTTAAGAGTAAGGGTAGTCACTACTTCAGGATCCTGGGGTCTTGAAGTCCTTTTTCTCCTGTCAAATTGTTAACAAGTTCCACCTGCTCTACTTATTCTGTCTCTCCCCACTCCACTCCATCATACCCAGGACAGCATAATTTTCTATGCTGATTTCCAGAGTCTAAATTTCTCACTGAAGAATGACTCTAAATATACAGAACTAACTCTATCTTGAGTCTATAACAAGTTCTCTCTCTCTCTCTCTCTCTCTCTCTCTCTCTCTCTCTCTCTCTCTCTCTCTCTCTCTCTCTCTCTCTCTCTCTCTCTCTCTCTCTCTCTCTCCTATTACCAAAGATTCTACTGTTACATGTTGCTTCCAGTCTTAAGTGAATGTCTATGTCTCGGTCTCCCTCAAATAGGCCTCAAAATCTCTTTAAGTGATTTTTAAAATATTAGATGGAGTCTCTCTTTCTAAGCAAGTAGTTCTCTTAGTCAAAGGTGGGGAAGGAGAAAGAAATTACTCCCTTTGCCTTCATTACCTCTTAAGTGTTAGGTTCCTCTTTGTGGGGTTGCAGAGCTAGCAACTCTGACTTTTAAGGTATCTAAGAAGTCCTGCCAATATTTGCCCAGCCAATGGGTGCCTACTAATTCACTTAGAGACAGGTATTGATCTTTTTGAAAAAAAAAAAGTGAAAGGTGTTAGCACCTTTTTCATATATTAACATTTTGTCAACTCTGCTTTTACCTTTAATTTGCATTAATTGAATTAGAAGTGGAGGAAGGAGCCAGTTTTCTCTCACATGCCTTTTCCACTGTCAAACATGGAATTTGTCCCCAAGTAATTCATGAATTTATGTTATTGGGTTTATCTAATATGCAGTTATTCTGTTTAGTTGTTTAAAATTTTTTCTACTGATTTATTTTCCTGTTTTATAGTCAGTACAGATGGTTGATGATTATTGCTCTATTGCATTATAAGAAAATTTGAAGGACCATTGAGAAGGTAGAAACAATAATGCCCTAATACTAGGGAATTTGGTTTTGTATGTCTAATGACTGATTTCTTTACCTCATTCTTTTTTTTTTAAAACTAAGACCATCATCATTTAAATGATTAATATTTTTATTACTTTTCCAGAAACCCCAATGGTGAAGGCCTTCTAAAGTGGCCTGTATATGATCAGAATGAAGAGTATCTTCAAATTAACATCACCATGAAGACAGGCAAAAACCTAAAGGAGAAGGAATTAGCATTTTGGACTGAGCTCTTGACAGAGAAGCCAACTAGAATGAAAAGAGATATTTCAGATTTATAAGTTGAAAATTATTTCTCTTTCACAAGAAGCCACCATAAAACTGTATGAGCGTTATCTTACAGACTTGAGATGGGTATCTAGTTATTTGGTGGTGGAAGAACTTTTTAACATGAAGGTGGAGGGGACAAATGGAAGCAGTCAAGCCTCAACACGTTGGGCAATTATTGAGAGTTAAGGGCCCGGCAGCTCTTACACAAGGGGTCATAATAAGACTACTTTCTTTTCAGAATACTTGAAAGAAGAAGTTTTGGGGCAGCTAGGTGGTGCAGTGAATAGAGCACTGGCCCTGGAGTCAGGAGGACCTGAGTTCAAATCCAGCCTCAGACACTTAACACAAAAATTAGCCGTGTGACCCTGGGCAAACCGCTTAACCCCAACTGCCCTCTAAAAAGCAAAAAAAAAAAAAAAAGAACCAGTTTTCCTTGGATGGGGTTTACATAGGTATGTATTCGATGAAATCCACTTTATCTGAGATTCTTATTATCTATGACAGCATTTTAGTCTTGTCCAAAGAAATAAATCCACATTTAAAATAAAATTTTATCCATATATGTATTCTAATTGTGACCTTTCTTTACTATATTCTTTTAAGGATAATGTGGAGGTTGAGATTTTCAAAGATACAACAATGAATCTATAGCATACCATGTAACTAAGTTTAGTCCAAAGATTCACAGTCCTATGGGCTTATAATCCAATTTAAGTCCCTTGAGGGCATATGGATAATTCCTTGATTATGATGCATAACGCTATTCTTTATTTTCCTGTATTATCCTTTTATCCTACCCCCCAAAACCCTCTACCCATAGAGAGAGAGAGCTCTCATACTGCATACTCTCATTAAGTATACAATCACTATAGCACACTGATGGTTAGCTTTCTGCTTTTCTTCCTCTTTCTTCTTCTTATTACTCTCTCCCTCTTATTCTCCCTGTTCCTCTATTTCGTTATTCCTTTCTGTAACTTTTTTCTTTCTGTTTTATCTTTTCTATTTTTCTTCAATTAATCAATAATCACTTATTAAAATATATAATATATCAGGAAGTATTTTGTATGTTATACCTAGTAATAAAAAGTCATGTTGATCCTGTGGAGCTGATGAAAAGTTTCACTGGAAACACACAAGGATCACAAGGACAATGGGACATTCCTTGGGCTTTTGGAGGTGATATACTACTGTCCACTGTGAATGGATTAACGATTTTCACATTAATCTAGATGATACGAGTAGTGAATGTACTAATAGTTTAGATTACTCAGAGGTGACTCTATTGATTTGGAAGTCAGAAGCTTATAATCCAACTGTTCTATCCAGACTACTTTTAAAATCCCATTAGGAGCATTTTGTGACCCAACATTGGGAAAACATTTTGTTGGTTAATAAAATAAGAGGTCAATGAATAGTGACCCTCTTAGGTTGTGGCTCCACAGAAAATATGTTATTTCATGAGGAAAGAAATAATTTCATCTCCCTTGACATAATGGTGTGCAACTCCTAGGAATATTATAGCCAGGTTCCAGAATTCCCAGATCAAGGAGAAAATACTACAAGCAGCCAGGAAGAAACAACTTCAATATTGTGGAAACATAATCAGAATAGCGCATGACCTGGCAGCTCCTACTTTGATGGATCGAAGGGCATGGAATATGATATTCTGCAGGACAAAAGACCTGGGATTAAAATCAAGAATTACCTACCCAGCAAAACTGAGTATCTTGTTTCAGGGGAGAATATGGTCATTCAGTGGAACAGAGGACTTTCAAGCATTCTTGAGGAAAAAAACCAGAGTTGAATAGAAAATTTGACATTCAGACATAAGAAGCAAGAGATGCTTGAGAAGGTACACAGTGAAAAAAATCAAAAGGAACTCATCAAAATTTAACTATTTACATTCCTACATGGAAAAACGATAACTGTAACTGATGAAACCTTTCTCAGTATGAAAATAGTTGAAGAAGGGTATATGGGTATGTGAATACATATGTGAATGTGTGTATATATGTTTACAGGTATACATCAATAGAGGGCACAGGTCGAATTTAATAGGAAGTGATGATACTTAAAAGGTGAAAGTAAGAGGTTAGAGAGGAATATAACGAGAGGAGATGGGCAGAGACAGAAAGGAGTAAACTGTCTCATAAAGAAAAGACAAGGGGAAGTGGTTGCAAGGGAGGGGAAGAACAGGAAGGCAAAAAGGCAAAATCATATTCTCATTGAATTTAGCTCAGGAGAGAATGACATACATACTAAATGGGATATCTCACCATACAGGAGAGTAGAGGGGAAGGGAATGAGAGGGGGATGATGGAAGGGAGGGCATGCTGGGGGAAAGGGAGGTTGGTAGCACCCACTTTTGAAAAGGGACAGGATTAAAGTAGGGAATGGACCTAGTAGGGGGTCGGATAGGTGAGAGGGAAATATAGCCAGTCTTTTACAATAGATATACTATGGTAATGTTTAGCACAGCTGTACAAAATATACTGAATTGCTTATATTCCCAGAAAGAGTGGGTGGCAAGGGAGGAACAGAATTAATCTGGAATTTGAAGTTTTCAAATTAAATGTTTCAAATACATATAAATACTGTTATTAATACTATTTTGCATATAATTGGGATATAAGATGTGCAGGCATTGGGGCACAGAATTTCACCTTGCCCTAATGGAAAAGTCAAAGGGGGTATGGGAGAAGATATGGGAGAGAGCAGATTGGATGAGGGGATATCCTGTGGGACTGCTATTCTGGGTTGGTGGGGTAGGGGAAAAATGGGGAAAAATTGTAAGTCAAAATCTGACTGAAATGAATGCTGTAAACCAGAAGTTAAAAAAATTAAAAAAAAAAAAGACTAACAAATGTCAAACGATGCTCAAAAAGGCAATGAGGAGAAGACTGCCTTAAAAAGCCAAATTTGCCAGATGGAAAAAGAATCTCAAAAGGTCACTGAAGAGAATCATTCCTTCAGAATTAAATTGGAGCAAATGGAAGCTAGTCACTAAGAGAAATCAAGATACTATTAAACAGATCCAAACAAATAAAATATAGAAGGCAATGTGAAATATCTCATTGGGAGAACCAGTGACCTGGAAAAAAGATCCAGGAGAGACAATTTAAAAATTATTGGACTACCTGAAAGCCTTGATCAAAAAAAAAGAACCTAGAAAATCTATCTGGTCCTGGGGACTTTTTTCTTAGATACCTCACTGATGGTTTATTCAATTTCTTTCCTATTAATCTTTTTTTTAATACTATGTGGTCTAGTAGTGCCATCCTTTGTAAAATGAGAGGGGAGATATAGATGGCACAGTTAAGGCAGCTAGATTATGCAGTATATAGAGAACTGGGCTTAACATCAGGAAGACCTGTGTTCAAATCTGGCCTCAGGTATTTACTAGCTATGTGACTTTGTGTCAATCACTTAATCTTTGACTTAGTTTCCTTAATTATTAAATTGGGATAATGACAACACCTACTTCCCATGGCTGTTCTGAGAATCAAATAAATAATATTTTCAAAATGCTTAGCATAAGATCTGGTACACAGTTGGTGCTATATAAATGATTGCCATTATTTTTATCGTGTTGAGAATGATGATGATGATGATGATGATGATGATGATGATGGTGATGTCTCTGTGGTCCCTTTTAGTTTTAAACCTATGTTTCTACAATTCTAAAACCCAACTGAGATCTGAGTTATTGGACCTGACTCTCTGAAGCACAGACCTTGTTAAGTCCTCTAAGTGAGCCAGACTGGTTTGGGAGCAGGTCTCTTACCCAACTGCCTACTGCTGCATTCCTTTGGAATGCAAGGGAAGGCCCTAAATGGATATAGGCTGACGTTAAATAAAAATCTCTCATGACCCTTTCAAGTTTTTTTTTTTAAAGCACTTTCATATCTTTTACAAAGTTTAACCCCCATCACAACCCTGTAAGTCAGGTGAGGCAGATTACTTCATCTCTGTGACAGATAAGGAAACTCAGGCCAACAGACTAGGTCATGCAAGTTCAGTGTCTTCAACTAATCCTTTTTATAACAGAATTTTCATGTTCCTCACCACCCTGGACATTCCTCTCTGCACATCTTCTAGCTTTTCAGTGGTATAGTACTCATAACTAAACACAATACTTCAAAAGTTAACTTGTCGGGGCGGCTAGGTGGCGCAGTGAATAGAGCGCCGGCCCTGGAGTCAGAAGGACCTGAGTTCGGAGCCAGCCTCAGACACTTAATCCACACAAACAAAAACCTAGCCATGTAACCTTGGGCAAGTTACTTAACCCCAATTGCCCTAAAGGGGCGGCTAGGTGGCGCAGTGAGTAAGAGTGCCGGCCTCGGAGTTGGGATGACCCGAGATCAAATCCGGCCTCAGAAAATGAGCACCCACACATAAATAATGACTAGCCGTGTAACCTTGAGCAAGTTACTTAACCCCAATTGCTTTAAAAAAAATAAAAATAAAAAGTTAACTTGTCTGTAGGAAGAAAAGTGGGGCTGTGATCTTCTAAATACATTATCCTTGTTGCCTGTTGTATATTGATTCTAACTTAATATTAACCTTGCAGTTCACTGGGAACAACCCAAACTTCTGTTCCCACTATAAAAAGTTAATCTATATGGGGCTCCCTTTGAGAAGTGTTGTGTGATTTGACCAGATGAGACTCGGGGAAGCTGTTGAGAGCCCCCCGGCTTTGAAAACCCTGATGATAATGCTTCCCTCTTCGGTAATTGTGATTTGGTATTAATGTATGTAATTGTTAGGCAGTTTGGAAACCTGTCTGTTTGATCTGTCTATATACTCTGAAGTTTGGGGTGCTGACCTTTTCCCCCTGAACTAGGTAAATGATAGATGTTTGTTTGATTAAAGTAAGCTTATTAACCTAAAAAAAAGTTAATCTATACATTTGCCCGTCTTATACTTGTGAGGATTTTAATGTAAATTTTATTTTAGCTTCTCTTGAGATATATATACACACACACATACATATTATTCAGAAGATAAGTAAGGAATACATAATCTGTACATCGATGTATTAATTCCAATATTTTCCTTATTCTGTTTTGTTTTGTTTTGTTTTCTTTATCATCCTTAATGTGATATATAAGGAGAATTTGGTACTAATATTTCGTCATCTTTTTAGTTGTAGTCAAAGTATATATCATTCTTTTCTGCTTTTCTTTATTCTGAGCCACTTTAAGTATTAGCTTATTTTTTGAATTCTTAATTGTTAATCCAAATATCATTTCTTGGAATATTTTTTACAGATGAGTCTTTTAAATTTTCACTATCAATAATCTCCATGAGGTTTCACATCACAAAAAGGGAACTAGTCTTTGAGTTAAGATGTTATAGATTCAAGTCTTGCTAATGAGAAATACAGGTTGTGCAATTGCAGCAGCAAGCACCCTAGCATTCCCAAGATGACTGCTAGCACAGGTTCTTTGATCTGCTTTTCTATAGGAAAGCAACTCAAAAGGGGTTAACAATCTCACTTTAATTGAACATGTATCATTTACCAAGTTCAGGGGAAAAAATCAGCACCCTGAATTTCAGAGAATACAAACAGAACTTACAAGCAGACCAAAAATTCAGACAGAGAAAACAACACCATTCAGCAGAGAGGGCTTCTAGCTGTCTGACCATCTCATACATACAATCAGTCACCAGAGAAAGAAGCACCAACATCTGGGTTCACAAAGCCAGGGGGCTCAACCACTGCCCAAAATCTCATCTGGCCAAAGCATACAACCCTTCCCAAAGTTAGCTCCAAAGGAAAACCTCACCTCAGAAGTGTATGTATATATGTATATGTATACGTATATGTATATGTATGTGTATGCATATGTATATATGTGTATGTGATTGTGTATGTGTACATGTATGTGTGTACACATATGCACACGAGTACATGCATGTGTGCCTGTACATGTACATACAGGTACACATGCACATGAACATGCATATGTATATGCATGTGTGTATGCATATGTGTATGTGTGTGCATATGTTTATGTGTATGCATGTGTGTATGTGTATGTATATGTATACATATATGTACATACGTTTCTCCAGGGTGAGAGAACATCACAACCCTTCTGACCCTCTGCCCAATCACAAAGTAACACAGTGTGGTCATTCATGAAAAACAAGACTCCCACCATAGGCTCCATATGACCACATTCAACTTATTAGGAGGCAGAGTATATCTTCAAATCAAAGAAGGTCCTCAAATTCCTTTAAGGCCATCAAAGGGCAGGGTAGATCTTCAAATTCCCATTCCCATTACAGCAATCATGGGTAAGTCACTTAACTTCCCAATGCTTCAGGCAACTCTCTAAATATATAAATTAAAGATGCCTTGCTAATATGTATCAGGAGAGGAATTACACTCTGACACTTGACTCCACTGGAGGTGTGAAAAATGCAGTCCATGGGCCAGATGTGCCCTCCAATAAAACCAAGCTCAGCCCAAACTAATTAGCTAGGAAATATTTACCAAAATAAATCAATAATATTATAAAACAAATAATATTATATTTTAAAACTAAATAATTTAATGATCTTTGTTTCTATTTGAGGTTAACATCACTGGCATAGAACAATGCCATCACAGGTCCAAACTCATCTGTTTATAGTCCTAGTAGTGGAACCACTTAATGCTTTTCTTTAACTTCACTGTTTAATTCCAAAAGGACTTTCAAACAGAACAAAATAATCCATAACTCAACATTGCCAGGTAGTAATTTACCTCTTTTATCTTCACAATACCAATATTGAATTTTATTATTTTTCATTATGTTTGCCAATTCAATAGGGACTAGATTAGTCTCAGATTGGAGTACATCTCTGACTACTTGATATATTAAATGTACTTTCTTATATTTTCTCTAATCTATCCCTAATGACTTGAGGAGTTAAAGATGGTTTCATGATAAGAGTTACAGAGAATAGTGAAAAATGCCAAGATTGTGGGAAGATGGAGGCATACTTGATTGAATAAACTTTCAAATTTCACTTTAGCACTTCATTGAATGCTTAGAAAGGCATAGTCTACTAGACTATAGATGGAATCATAGCTGTTGCATATCCCCACACACCCCAGGAATCCACAGAGAGACAGCTAGAGTTCTATAGAGAATCTAAGATATGAAAGCAACCAGTGTAGATTGAGGACCAAGCAGAGGACATAGCACAGGCAGTTCACCCTCCCCATCCCACCCCTACACACATACCCTACTAAATATCCTTCAGGGTGTCCATAGCACCCCCAAACTAATCTCTAAAGCATCAAGACCCAGCCTACACAATACTCTCAGGGGCTTGGGGAAAGCCACTGATGCTTTCTAGGCAGATACATCATGATACTTGCTGCTCACATCTGCCAGGGGTTCATTTGTCTACCTGCTGGCTTACAAGAGCTCTGCTTGGGAGGGAGCAGACTTCAGGCATTCCCTTGGGTCTAATGCAAACCTCCAGGAAACAGAGGCTGGTTCAAATCCAACCTTACTCCAACCTAACCTAGCTGAGAAAGCAGCCTCAGGGAGTTTCAGGCAAGATTCAGTGGGGTATCAGTGGACTTACACAAATTTCTACAAAATCCAGTCCAACCAGCTCCTTAAGTCTATGGTACAAGTCCAGAAAAGCAGCAGTCTCTGAGCCCAGTATCAGTAGAGAAGAGCCACATGCATAACTTACAGTAAGGAAAAGTCTTAGAACTTGATAATAAGAGAGAGCCCCTAGGCAGAGGCTAGGAGTCTTTTAAAGGAGAGGCCTAGTCTAGCCTACAATACTTAGGATCCATCAAGCCTTGCCTCTACTATTGTTCCCTCATCATTCAATTCTTTTTATTTACATTTTCTTTTCTTTTTTATTTTATTTAGTACTTTATTTTTCCCTAGTTACATGCAAAAACAATGTAAAACATTCATTTAAAAAATTTTTAAATTCCAAATTCTCACCCTTCTTCCCTTCCCACACTCCCTTCTCATTGAAGCAATTCAATATAGGTTATACACGTGTAGTTGTGCAAAACATACTCATAGTAGTCATGTTGTGAAAGAAAACCTAGACAAGGAAAGAAAAAATCAAGAAAAATAAGGTTAAAAAGTTTGCTTCAGGGGGCAGAGCCAAGATGGCAGAGTAGAAACAGCACTTCCATTGCACTCCAGCCCACACCACTTCAAAATTATGTAAAAGGGGAACTCTGAACAACACTGGAGTTCCAGCACCCACAGAATGACACAGAGAAGCTAACCTTCCGCTGAGTACAGCCCAGCAGCCTGTCAGGAAGTGGCCAGTGCAGCACTCTGGGAGCCAAGCCCAGGACCCTGTGAGTCAGAGGCTTTAGCCCCAGGGTGGCTGGTCTACTAGCCTGCTGGAGGGACCCCAGAACACTAGTAGCTGTGGCTTTTCCAGAATTTCCAACACAAAGTGAGAGGTTAGTGCCCTATGGACTTTGGGAACAGTATTTGGGATTGTGTCAGCATCTTCCCCTGGGAGTGAGAAGCTGTTGAGGAGCTGTGGCACAGACGCCACTTTGGAGCTTCAGTTGCAGCTTCAGCTCCTGGCTTGCAGACTGTAGGGGCATCCGGCGATCAGTCTGGGGGGTAATCGCTCTTGTTTTAACCTCTCTGGATCTGGATTGTGGTCTGAGGTGGAGGTCTTGGGGTGTGTGTCCAGCTTGCCAGAGTGTGTGGGGGCTTCAGGGAGGGCACCTAATACCTATGGCAGTTGAGAAGACCCCAACATTTGGGACAGAAGGTCCCCTGTCTGGTAGCAGAGTTCTACTGTGGCAACAAGCCCAAAAGTCAAGTAATTAAGTGGAACCATGCCTAGGCAAAGGAAACAAAATAAACAGAAAAATTCAACATTAGACTGCTATTTTGGGGGCAAAGTGGATCAAAGCATGGAACAGGAGGAGGACTGTGAGGTCAGAAATCCTGCACCAAAAGCCCTAAATGAAAATGAGTGGGTTAGAGGCCATAGAGGACCTTAAGAAGGATTTAAAAAACCAAATAAAAGAAGTGGAGAAAAAATTGGGAGGAGAAATGAGAATGATGCAGGTAAAGTATGAAATGGGAGTCAACAGCCTGACTGAGGAAAATAACACCTTAAAAAGGGACTAACTCATTTGGCAAAAGAGGCTCAAAAGGGCAATGAGGAGAAGAATGCCTTAAAAAGCTGACTTTTTAACTCAAAATCTGGCTGAAGTGAATGATGTAAATCAGAAGTTAATAAAGCATTTGTTAAAAATAAAATTTTAAAAAATGGTATCTCTCTAACTTTAGTATTAATAAGGCTTCTTCACCAAATGAGAATTATAGTGGCTAAGAATTCTTATGTATTGGAGTCAGGGGAGGGAGGAATTACAATTGTTTAGGTCAAATTCAAACTTCCTGGAGGACATAAGAGGGGAACTGAGCCATTTGGATGTGTAGATAGATTGAAAAGGCAGTCCAATCTGTAGAAGAATCTGAAAAAAAAGAAGGCACTAGTATAGTATAAGTGGAGATTGGTAGCAAGGAAATAGAGATTTTATCCAAGGTCTACTGGGGATAGAGGTCTATAATGCTGATCAAATTTCCTGGTGTTTGGCGGGGTCATGACGGTAACAGAAGAAAATTGGAAAACCTGATCTCTACCCTCAGCAAAGTATATCTAAAAGAGAAAATAGGACCCACATATAAACTTAACACTAGAAAGGTGGTAAGGTGACAAGCATCTAGGTGGCATAGTGTTTAGAGTGCTTGGTCTGGAGTCAGAAAGACATCATCCAGCATTCAAATCTATCCTCAGCCATGTAAGAACCCTCTGCTAGATATTTAACCCTGTTTGCCTCAGTTTCCTCATCTGTAAAAAATGAGCTAGAGAAGAAAATGGCAAAACAATATCTTTGTCAAGAAAATCTGCAATGGGGTCATAGAAAAGTCAGACGTGACTGAAAAATGACTGAACAACAAGAACAAAAGTTGACAGCAAACTGGAAGTAGGAAACTTGGCATTATTCCAAATTTCCCATAACACTACTTGTTCTTGAAGTAATTTCTATGATTTATACCTCTTATAAGATTCAAGTCTAAAAACAACCATATGTGGTAACTGCTGTTGATATCTCCATTTTATGAATTAGGAAACTTGATTTAAAAAATTATGTGACTTATTCATGGTCACAAATTTGTCTCTCAGGCCACATTTAATCTGAGTATCTCCTGATTATTAGTTATTTTTTCAACTGCACCATGCTCCTTCCCATTTACTTCTTTGCTGTTGTTATTCCAGTAGTCACTTCCTTTTTTTTCCTGAGTTCATTTTATTTTTTATTTAAAAAATATATAAATATACTATAAAAATTCCACTTTGTAAAAAAAATGGAATGATTTTATCATAAGATGCATTACTACATAATAACTAATTTGTAATACTTTTGGCCTGGTGTGCATGTTGTTTGTAGCTCCTTTATGTAATATATGCCTAGTTCCCTCCCAGGAAGTCATTTGGAAATGAAGCTATGTATTCATCTGCACAGGCCAGACAAATCCTAAGCAAGAGTGACAGAAAAGAAGAGAAAGTCGTTGAAAATGGTTAATAGTCTGCTCTTGCTGTCTTCTTGCAGGCTACAGGAAATAGATTTTAAGGAAGTTTTACACAGAGCAGAAAAACATTTTCATTTTTTCTCTGAAGGCTCAGGGTGGCAGCCAGGCAGCATACTGGATATCGTATCACAGATGTAAATTGTGAGAAAATAAGCCTCATATAGAAAATGTACTGATATTTATGTAGTTTTTAAATAAAGTGCATGTATATCCATGGTTTTGGAATTTAAATGCTAAGAGAAAAAAAAATCTACATCTGGGGTTGGACAACTTAATGTCACTTTTCAGTCTTAATCAATAGCCAGCTTCGTGCTTCCATTCATTAAAGTATTTCTCCATTGTATTCCTGGATTTCCAGGAACCAACATTTACTGTGGATATGATTTTTTGTGGCTTTAGCCACTGGACAAAACGCTTCATTTCCAGGTAACTGCTATGTTCATTGTAAGGAATTCCATATATTGAAATATTTCCTTTGGATTGGGGAATAATATCTGCCAGAGAGCCAAAATTTTCAGAATGTGTCCACCCTGTATGTCGGAAAGCCAAAATGCGATCATCCTTCCCATCACACTTTTGCAAATGGTTCTCCAAACCCTTAAAATTAATTTGCATCATGGGAAGAAGGTGTACTAATGCACTGCTCCAGTCTGTAGTAATGAGGGAATTAACTTCTTGAAGCTCTAAGCATTGTAGTGTTTTGTACTTTTCCTGGGACATTGCAACTTTGGAACCTAAAACATCAGCAATTGCTAAGAATATTTTCTCTTTTCCAATAGAATAAGTACCACAGACAACAAGAGTACGTGGGGATAGAGCTACACTCTCAAAGGCAATGTTGATGGCAAACTGGATAACTTCCTGCTGAGAAGGAAAAGTATATTCTGGGCTACAATATGTTGTGTCTAAGTAAAGCGTATGGACCTTCTGACTGGTGAGAAGAGAATAGCGTTCCATGGAGGGGTCCGCTCTGAAGTCTCCAGTATGCAATGTAACACTCCCATTTGGAAGATAAAAAAGGATCATAATAGCACCTGGACAATGATTAGCATCAAGCAAAACAACTTTAAGACCATTTACTATACACACTGTGTTCATTGGCAGGGGATGGAGGTATTGTTCTTGAACACAAAGCTTTTTCTTTACCAAATTGCTTGTTATCTTACTACAATAAACTGGAAATGTAAATTTTTTTTGACAAGCCAGCATAATGGTCTGAATGGAAATGTGTGAGGAAATAGGCTGTACAACCCTCTATTGCTCCATACTGAAAGGCATCAACTGTATAGCCAGTTCCTGGTATTTTCTTATAGAAGGGACATTTCTTTTCCCTCAATCCTCCTTCGGTATACACTGAATCTTGTAACCTTGTTCACCACCTCTGTGATCTACCCCTAGCTACTTTATTTGTCACTAGTTCTCTCTCCTTCATGAGCTCATTAGTTTCTCTCAATTGTGTCTTTTCTATTACAGGTGACTTTCTAAATCTTTTTCTTCTTTGCGACCCTTCACAGGATGATTCCACAAAGGTTTTAGTTCTATTTAAATTGTGTGTGTCAAGTTCCAAATCATCCAGAGAGCCTTCCCTTTTCCTCTTGCTCTGTCCTGACTGCTTTTCATTAGGACTTGCATTTTTTATTCTTTTCAAAGCACTTTTCTCTGGTGTCTTCTCTTCCTTTGCTTTTGGTGGTAACCCAAAAAACACACCTATATCCATTTGTTTTAATACCTTAGTAGAAGATGGTCTTGTGTTAGAGTTGGGAGTACATGGTAGCAGTATCTCTGTAGACGTATGTGAAGTAGTTTTATTAGGAAAAACTTCCATGTCTAAAACTGAAGCCTTAGTATCTAATACTTCCCTGCAAGAGTTTATCATATGACTATTTCTTTTATCACAAAAGGATCTATTTGATTCTTCTATAATTTCACTTGTTGACTGAAGAGAAAAAGCCTTCTCTTCCTTGTTTTCCAAGGACTTTGACATTTCACTGTTAAATGATTGCTGAGAAGCCCAATTGCAAGCAGCTGATTCTTCAGTAGAAACACTCCCTCTACTTGATTGAGATGAGAACAATTTTGATTCATCAGAGTCCTCTTTATTGCCTTGATCATTAGTAGAATTCAGCTCCCCAGTTAAAGAAGTTGGAAAGCATTTGAAATGATTAGTGGCACATGCTGGCTCCCAAGACTCGATCCTCTCATTTTGGGAAACAGGTTTAGACAAATCACTTAAAGTGCGGGGTATATTCAATTCTTCATCACATTCATTCTGGTTTATGTAACTGTCCATTTCCTTGCAGTCAGGTTTATATTCCTTTTGGAAGGTTCTACAAAGTCTTCTAAACAAGATACAGCTGTCATCCTCATCGTCAATGCTGTAATTTTCAGAGTTTTCAGCAATAAACAGTTCCTTTTGTGAATTATCTAGCTGCTCCTCTATATCATAAGTTTCTTCATCACTCTGAGGAGGAGAAAAGGAGATTTCACAGTCACTGAGATCAGGTTCTGGCAGTGGAAGGTTCAAATGTTCTGAGCTGTTCAGTCTGTCTAATTCTCCATCAGCAAGAGGCAAACCAGAGCTCTCAAGTTTGTCATTATCAACAAATTCTGTGAACTGTATAGTCTGTTGGGATTTTGAGATGTTTGTGGAAAATGAAATCTTTTTATTGGTTTCATTTGGAGATTGAAATTTTCTTGGACTCAATGTTATCAACAAGGGATCATTTGAAACATTTTTTGCATTCTCTGTTTGTTTCTGACACTGAATAGATCTTTTCTCAAGGCTACAGAGAAATCCTGATTTAGTATCATTGGAACCAAGAAGCTTGCTGCTTGACAGAGAAGTTGGAGAGCCAAAAAGATCATTTCCTGATCTACTTTGAGCTAGCAGGAAATGGGCATACCGAGTGTAATGAGAAGGAACTGCAGAAGTACAGAGAAGGCCATCAGGACATTCTCTTTCTGAGGACTGTGGAGCATCCAAACATTCAGAAACATGCCACCAAGGTGTTTGACCCAGCAATAAGGAAAAAGGCATTTGGCAACTTGGGCAGTATCCAGGGTAAACTGGATGCTGCTTTGTTGGGGTTACTTTTTTATTTGTCTTTCCAAGCTTTGCTTTTCTAGTTACCTTGCCTGGGGACTGCTGAATATTATTGCTACTATTTAGATTAGGTTCAGACACAACTGTCTGAGAATCATTTTGTCCTAAACACAATTCATTGTTCTTAGATTTTTCCTTAACTTCCATAGTCCTTTTGTTTTTACTTTCACATCTTTTTGATTTGCATTTAACATCTGTAGTCTTTTGAACAGAATTAGAAACATCTGATTTTCCCAATTTTCGTTTTCTTATGGATTTATATTCCCAGATATCATCTTCTAATGAGTTATCTTCTGACATGATAAAGCAGCAGAATCATCAAAAAAATACCAAAACTAGATGAATTGGGAGTTCAAGCTTTGATATAAAATTATTGTAATTGCAACTATTGTCAATTAAATCCACTGGAAAAAGCTTAAAGCTTTAAAAATGTGTACAGGGTGTCAAATTCACTGAGCTTGGGAAAATATAAACTTTGTTTAAAGAAAACCTGCAGTAGTTTTCTGCTTTAAAAAAAAAAAACCTGCAGTAATTTTTATACCAAAATAAAAATTTAAAGTTTTCACATATATAATTAGTTGAGTTGTAAACAGGAAAAAAAAAGTTCTAAATTTATAAATTAGAACTATTTCCAAATTCAAGCACTTAAGGAAATTTCAGAATTCCTAGGTATTAAATTATTCCGAAATTCATCATATTAATATACAAAAAGTGTGGTAAGAGGGATATCAACTCTGTCCCAAATGTATATATGCCTAAATTACTCTCAAAATGAAATCATTAATTTTTTTCTCCTAGTTAACTGCTGCAAGAACTTTTCCCAAAAGGAAATGGCCATTTCTTCTTGTTTGGAGGTGGGTGAGCAAGATGATTCCCTGTAGCAGCAAGAAATGGCACTACTGTCATTCAGAGCAGTAGGCACTGAACGGATTCGGCTTCCGGGAGCAATCCAGCCTCTTCCACTGCACGAGGAAACAGACGCAACTGTGAAGGGGGAATTGCTGGGTGCAGAGCCCGCGTCCCTAACCCCGGGGAAAGCATCCCCTGAGGAGTCTGTGAGAGCGAGGGGCTGGCCTTCTTTATGCTCTCGAGCCAAGGGCAGCCCCCTGACACCTCCCTCCACCCTCTTCTAGCATAGCTTAGTTTCTGAATGGCCAAGCCAGCAAGGAGCCCACTGTGTGCTCAGGGTCAGGGCCTGGCGCCGTCTCGCTCCCTGGGGCGAGTGCTAGCCCAGCCCTCAATAGGGAGCCGGCGCTAAGGCTTTTACCAGCCCAAGGACCCGGCCTTCTAGGGCTCGGCCTGGCGGGGAGCCCGGTGGCATCCACACCTGCGCCCTCACAGGGCCCGCCCCCACCCCGCTGAGCCGCAGCTGCATCCTCTCCCCACCTGCTTTGCCCCCCTCTCTCCCGCTCCCTTCATCCAGTCACTTCCTTTTTAACCACCCATCTTCCTCCTCCTTTCTTTTTTGACTTGCAGCACTGGAGATGAACATGTCCGAGGGAACTGGGGTTACTTTAAACCAAATGGCTGCCCTCCAATGGGTCCAGAAGAACATTGCCAACTTTGGAGGAGACCCTAACTTGGTGACCATCTTTGGTGTGTCAGCAGGAGGTGTCAGTGTTTCAGCACTGGTAAGTTTTCAGCATTCCCTGCTTGAATTCAAGATTCTTCTAACAATGTTAGGACAGAATGTGAGCCCAAGCCACATGTAGATGTTTTTGGTATTGACTTCCAGCTGCTTTGGTTCTGCTACAGGGCCATGGGTGATTCTAGGGAGTGAGTCTCTTTCCTAATCAGGTTATAAAGTAGAGAGGATGAGAAAGTAGAGCTTACCATGCCCCAAGATTAACTAATAATTTAATGGTAAATGTCTATGGGACTGAAGAGTTGATTCAGTTTTGCAATATGTTCCTTCTTGTATAATAACAAAACAGTTCATATTTAAAAAGTATTTAAAATAACTTTTTTAACTTCAAATTTAACTTTTAACTTCAAATTTATTCTATGAATTAGTTAATAAAGGTATTATCATTCATATGTGTATAGATGAGGAAATTAAATTTCTGCATGATAAAGTGAGTTACTTAAAATGGCACAGTTAGGAAGTGTCTGAGGTGGAATTCATACTTCTGTTTTCAGATTCCAGACACAATGCTCTTGCCACTCACAGTATCTCTTTGTTGCTCCATTGTTTTTAATTGTATCAGACTCATTATGACTCCATTTGGGATTTTCTTTGCAAAGATAATGGAGTGGTTTGCAATTTCCTTCTCCAGTTCATTTTACTAACGAGCAAACTGAGGCAATCAGGGATAAGTGACTTGCCCCAGATCCCACAACTAGTAAGTGTCTGAGGTCAGATTTGAACTGAGAATGATAAGTCTTCCTGACTGGAGGTCCAGTACTCTGTACACTGTGCCACCTAGCCATTACACAGCAACTCTACTAAGTGACTTAAAGCATCATCACAATGAATACTTAGAAAGTCTTTTACTGAACCACTGCATTCCCTTCTGAGTGGATGAAAAGGCATGTGACCCCTGACACCCAAATTCTCCTACTTTTCTCTTGATACAAAGTCAACTGTGGGCAAATTTGGAAAGAAAGCAAAGGGTGAGCTTGGATCACCTCTCCACCACCTCTTTTTGTTTCTTCCTTTCCTTTCCTCTCAGCTCAGTTCTCTCTTACTTTCAGATTTTTTTTCAGGAAGCCCTTATAAGGGCCTATTGTATACTGAGTGTTGCCTTAGCAACTCTGAAACTCACCAAGTTTATATAAGATATGGTTTCTGCCTTCATGAAACAGAGGGGAAAGGCAAACCAAACAATTACATCATAGTTGCATAAGGCAGTATTGCATTATAGAGAGAAATATGTACTCATTTAGTACTGCTGGAATGGCAGACTTGTAGAACCTTTCTTTAAAATATTTTATTGTTGACTTTTGATTTTCTATTATTTTCATTTAAACCTGCTCTCCAAACTGAGCTTCCCATGTGAATAAGGAAATCAATCAAGCAATAACTATCTGATACCTTGATTGCATCTGTCACTCTATTACTAGTCCCTCACTTCAGACACAAGGAAGGAATAATGCTTCATCATCTGTTCTTAAGGATCTTCCCACATTTTTTCATTTTTAAGAAATCTGTTTTATTATGTTTCTTCCTGTTTTGTGCATAGTTCAGGAATTCTCTTGGTCAAGGTCCCTGGGTGAACATGCCAGATGATGCTAGAACTCTGTGTATCCTCCCATGGTGGAAGTTACAATACAGAATAATCCACACCAATGTTTCCTTAGTACATTTTGATCAGAAATGGAATGTGTTGTTTTCCTTCCTTGCAGGGTCATCAGAGCTGAGCAGTGTCTAAGCCAATGTTGTGGATAACTCCAGTTATTGTATTTGTCTGTTGGTTCAGTTGTTTTCAATCCCAATATGTCACCTCATTTGGGATTTTCTTTGCAGAAATACTGGAGTGGTTTGCCATTTTCTTTTCTGATTCATTTTGCACATGAAAAGGCTGAGGGCAGTGTGTTGGATGACTTGATCAGGGCCATACAGGTAGTGAGTTTTGGAGGTCAGATCTGAACCCAGAGTGATGAGTCTTCCTGATTGCAGACCTAACACCATATCTATTGTACCGCCTAGGTGCCCATACAAGCTCTTCTTCTTAGGAAGGTACTTTGAAATAGTGTTTCTGCCATAATCATCTTCAGAACACATTTAGACACACACACACAAATACACACATACAAACACACCAGTCACTCCTACGAAGTTCAGGCAGGGACTCAGGCAGCAAATATCCTCATATTTGTTTCTAAATATGCCATTAATAAGAGACATTTCTCCCCAGTGTAGACAGTGCCAACAATGCTTTGGGGAAGAATCTTTCCTCAATGTGTCTCATCCTCATCTGCACTCAAGGCAGTGAATTTTTTTCAGGGAAGTGTGGGGAGGTCCTTAGGAAAGCAAAGAATCTGGAGCTGGATCCAATAAGAAACCTTGAAACAGGGGCAGGGTAGATTTACTCACATTACTAGACCAATCTTTTTCAGTGATATGATGATAAACATGCAAATTCTGAAACAAGCCTCTGAAATCCTTCATTATTCTCTGATGGCCAATGGACTGGTGCATTTCTAGCCCAGTGAAGAGGTAGGAGATAACATAGTATTTTAAAGTCTACATGCTAAGTCATACAAGGCTTAAAGGAACAGATCATGATTAGTCTAAAGGAAATATCTATAGCTGTATACCTATCTCATCTTTATCTTTATCATCTATATCTATACACAAATATTCATATATGAGAGGGGAGATATGATGACTGAGAGCTTAACTTAAGAAAAGCTAAGAATGGGAGCTGCCAATTAGAAATAGAGGACAGCTTCCCAACCAATGAATCCTGAGAAATTTCTAATCATGAAAAGGACTGCCTTGCCATTTTGTTAGCTCCCTGTGTCTGTGCAGTTTAATTATTAACTGAATAAACACTTATGAGAAGTCTTACAATAGTGGGCAGGATTCATGGTTTAGGTGGAGAATTCACACCTAGGTGATGTTCATGGCTCTTACTAAAGCTGAGTTTCTATGACAAAAGTAACTAGGCTACTTTTGTAAGTTTTTTTTTTTAATATCTCCTCTTCTTTCAAAAGACCTTGTTCAGCAGCCAGCAATCTGGGCTATCATAATGGAATTCTCTGTACCTTAGTTGCCCCTGAGTGCCTGTTGATGTTTCTCTCTGCCAAGCTCTGTTTTTCATAAAGAATGTATTGTGGCCAACTTGACATGGAGTTCTAATTCCTTGCAAATGACAAATAGATAACTTAATTACTATTCCACACAGGAAGAGAACTAGTTTTTGTTGAATCTTTTTTTTTTTGCTTTTTTGGAGGGCAATTGGGGTTAAGTAACTTGCCCAAGGTCACACAGCTAGGTTTTTATTTGTGTGGGTTAAGTGTCAGAGGCTGGGATCCGAACTCAGGTCTTTCTGACTCTAGGGCCGACACTCTACTCACTGCGCCACCTAGCTGCCCCAGTTTTTTTTTGAATCTTAAAAATAACTAATTCTGGTACAGCACCTTATTATAATGTCTACCATATTCCTATTCGATTGGCCTTCACATTGGACATCTTGCTACTAAAAAGGCTGGATTTTGGATAGTTTTATCTTGGGCCTGATCAATAATTGTTTCCACATATGCTATTGTGACATGTTAACTCATTGTTGTCTCTGCCTGCCATGTTCATAGATGCTCAGATTCCCCTTTTTTTGGCTGGTGGCTCCCCATAATTATTAGAGTCTCACTTAATACCATCAGAAGGGAGGAGCAATTCTGAGAAGTCATTGCTAGGAATATCCCATGTTGTTCACAAATGGAATAATCCATTGTGGGGTGTGTGTGTGTGTGTGTGTGTGTGTCTGTGTCTGTGTCTGCGTGTGTGTGTTTGACAGAATATTACTGTGGATAAGGAGGACAAGTCCTGGCTCTGGATAATGAAAGTGTGGTCTCAAGACCTAAAAACCAAACCAAACCAAAAAAGGAACCAGTTTTGTTTTTGTGATCTCATTTACATTGTCAAAGTCATTGTTCATGTTGTTCTCCTGGTTCTGCTAACTGCATTATAAGTTAGTTCAAACAAACATTTCCATATATCTGCAAATACCTCATTCCTCATTGCAAAACAATGTTCTCTGACATTCATGTGACATAGTTTTTCAGTCAATTTCTTGTTTTTTTAACCATAATGCTATCAATATTTCCCTTGAAGAGTTATAAAAAAGAAGCAAAAGAAAATCAGCATGCTCAAAGGTTTCCATAGCAACATGAATGTTCCTAAGTGTCCAGCTATAAGGGAAAGGTTAAATAACTTCAAAGTAGTTACATTCTTTCCAGGAAGGCAACACGCTCCTTTATAAATACAAATAGAATCTATACAAAATTATAAATGTGAAGAATACAAAGAAATCTTGAAAACCAGTTATGAAATGATGTAAAATGGAAAAGCAGAAGCTAAAGCTAAAGGGAATATACATTTTCTTTTTTTTTAAATTTTTTTAAACAAATGCTTTATTAACTTCTGTTTTACATCATTCATTTCCACCAGATTTTGTGTTACAATCATTTTCCCCCAGTTATTCCCCTACCCAACCTCCCAGAATAGCAGTCCCACAAGATATCGCTTCCTCCAATCTGCTCTCTCCCATACCTTCTCCCATACCCCCTTCGACTTTTCCATTATAGGAAGGTGAATCTTTGTGTCCCAATGCCTGCACATCTTATCTCCCAATTATAAGCCAAAGAGTATTAATAATAGTATTTATATATATTTGAAACATTTAATCTTAAGACCTTGAATTTCAGATCCATTTCCTTCCTTATCAAAGTTGAACAATTTACATTCCTATATGGAAAAACAATAACAGTGACTGAGGAAATCTTTCTCACTATGAAAATAATGGAAGAAGGGTGTGTGGTCATATGAATACATATGTGAATGTGTGTTTATATGGATATAGGGCATAGGTTGAATTTGTTGGGAAGGGAGAATACTCAAGGGATGAAATTATGAGGTGAGAGAGGAAAGTGGCAAGAGGAGATGGGGAGAGACAGGGTAGGGCAAACTATTTCATGTAGAAGAAGCAAGGGGAAGTGGTTGCAAGGGACGGGGAGAATAGGAAGGCAAAAAAGGCAAAACCACATTCTCATTGAATTTGGTTGAGGGAGAGAATGACATACATACTAAATGGGATATCTCAACCTGCAGCAGAATAGGGGGAAGGGGGATGAGAGGAGGGATGATGGATGGGAGGGCATCCTTGGGGGGAGGGGAGGTTGGAAGTACCCACTATAGAAGAGGGACAGGATCATGTAGGGAATGGACCAGGTGGGGGGTGGGATGAGTGGGAGGGAAGTATAAGCAGCCTTGTACAATATATCTACTATGATAATGTTTTGCATAGCTAGACATGTACAACATTTACTGAATTACTTATCTCCCCAGAGGGAATGGGTGACAAGGGAGGAAGGAAATGGATCTGAAATTCGAGGTCTTAACATTAAATGTTTCAAATATATATATAAATACTATTATTAATACTCTTTTGCTTATAATTGGGAGATAAGATGTGCAGGCATTGGGACACAAAGATTCACCTTCCTCTAATGGAAAAGTCGATGGGGGTATGGGAGAAGGTATGGGAGAGAGCAGATTGGAGGAAGCGATATCTTGTGGGACTGCTATTCTGGGAGGTTGGGTAGGGGAATAACGGGGGGAAAATGATTGTAACACAAAATCTGGTGGAAATGAATGATGTAAAACAGAAGTTAATAAAGCATTTGTTTAAAAAAAAAGAAAATTCCTCAAGAATCATGCAACTGAAGATGTTAAAGGAAGATGTGGATCAGAAAATATTGATGACAACAGTCAGTTCTTCAGGTTTCTTCCAACTTCTCCATATAAAAGTATGCCATGCTGTCATCCAGAATTGAGAAAAAGAAGCTGAGACAATATATCTAAGGAGAATGAAAAATCTTTAAGTTAATATATATATATATATATATATATATATATATATATATATGTTGAAGAACTCTTAAAAAGCATATCTACCAGGAAAATACAGAAAATGATAGAGGTTATTTTGGAAATGAAAATAAAGAAAACCCAGTAAAAGAAAGGGAAATAAGTCAAGAATCAAAAAAATTTGGAGATATATTATTTTGATGCACTTACAAACCAATTTAGGTATGCCTTCTTTAGAAGAAGTCTTGGATTCAGCACAAGAAATATCTCAGTATGTAATATATAACATGACCAATACAAGTAAACACAGAGTAGTTGTACTGCAAAACAAAGAAATGACCTACCTCACTGAGTATTATCTGCTGTGTCCAGAGAAACAGGGTCCTGGAAGTGAAACCTTGAAGGTGACAGGAGGACATATGGGAAAGAAAGGAGATGAGCACATTAACTTAGGTTAGCATTGCCTGGGCAGACTCGAGAGGCAAGAGACTGCACTGAGCCCCTCCAACAGGCTATATTTTATGGAGGTTATTGATGACATGACACTACTCCAAGGTTGTATAAAACATAGGCAGAGATAATGAAAAATATGTAAAGATTATAAGGATACATAATGTTTAACTTTATGGGCCTCTGTGCTGTCTTCATGATAAAGTGTCTTATAGAATTTGGTCAAGAAATTTTCCCCACCCAGCTGCATTCTCATAGGAAAATACTTGACTCCATGGTCATGCCTCTACTTTTGCAGAGGACGTATTTCCTTATATACAATTTTTGCTGTTTATGAGTTTAGTGGGGTCAAGCAGTGGTCATCTGGCTTCCTGCAATTATGTGCTATGAAATGTCTACAAATTGGGCAAGAAGTCAACAATTGACCTGAGTCAACCAACTTATGTTGGATTTGAACACAATGTATTCTGAACAATTGCTGACTATTTTCTAAGATATCCCAGAGCTGCTACTTACTTTAAAATAGTATGAGTTAGGGCGGCTAGGTGGCGAAGTGAGTAGAGCGCCTGCCCTGGAGTCAGAAGGACCGGAGTTCAGATCCGGCCTCATACACTTAACACACACACAAAAACAAAAAACAAACAAACAAAAAAACCTAGCCGTGTAACCTTGGGCAAGTTACTTAACCCCAACTGCCCACCAAAAAAAAAAAGCAAAAAAAAATATATTATGAGTTATTTGTTAATATATTGGTTGTCTGTGGCTACATCATAGTTCTGAATAGAACCAATGGAAAGCATAAAATCTAAGATGATCTACAGTCTTCAAAAGCCCTCCATGTAAACAATATGATTTTTTTCAAATCAACTGAGCTTCTTTTTTTAGTATACTTGATAAAGAGAAGCATAAGGAAGAATCAGAAATCTCTGAGATTCATCATATAAATGAGCAGGAATCTAAAAACCAAGGTACTAAGAAGCTGCCACTTTGTGACCCAAGCAACAGAAGATCCAGGGCTAATGTCTTAGTTGCAGGGAGTTCTCAGAATTTAACAGGTTTGAAAAATGAACCTGTTTGCCTTTATCTAAGCTTAAGCCAAGGTACTATTCTTTGGAAAGAATTATAGATGCTTCAGGGATTGGTAGTACATAAGACCCAAGCTTCACTCAGTCCGACCTTAATGTAGCAGCACAAAATAAGGAAAAACAATTATTTGGTTTTCAATCCAAAGAGAACTCCAAACTGAATATTTGTTTAGATGGCAAAAGTCAAAAATCAAGATGTGTTGGTTTCAGTAGAATATCCACAGTTACGGGTCAATACCAGGAGGAATCATACAACGGGGAACTCAAATCAAAGAAGCTTTGTAGGTCTCAAAGTTTACTTTTTAGTAATCATAGAAGAAGAAGTTGCCTCATCAAAATGCCTGTTGCTAAACTTACCATGAGACCAAATTGCATGGATCACCTAGGACAGAGCACTACAGATGTCTCTTTAGTCAAGGAAAGTGAGCCTTGGGATTCCAGAACCACAGTTAGTAAAAGATTCTGCCAAAGTATCTTAGAGCTTTCAGGAAAGTTTTTCCATACATTTTCTTCTATACCGATGGGCATGCAGAGTTTACTGCAACCTCATTTAGAGAGAGTGGCCACTGATACCCTACAAATATGCTGCTTGTTGCTTCCTCTGCCAAACCAGAGAAAGCTCCAACTTCTAATTCGAATGGTTTCTAGGATGAGTCAGAATGCTGATGTGCCCAAACTTCACAATGCAATGTGGACACGGTCACTCATGATATAGACATTTTCCCAATGTGTGCTGTGCTGTACTGAGGAAGTTGATCTTGGCAAGCTGTTTTTTACATGATTAGTTTCCTTGATGATGGATCATCATCAAGAAATTCTTCAAGTGTCATTCCACATACAGGCTGACATGGAGAGTATGTGGATTACCTAAGGAAAGGCTATATTGCATATCCTGAGGATGAACTGATTGCTGCTTTGCCAACATACTCATATTATAAGCTGATAAGCACCTAGGAATTTGATGAACAGAAATTTTCTGCCTCTCAGGCTGCAATTACACAACTTTTGGAGAATATTATTAAAAGTTTATCTCTTACAGAAAAAAAATTAAAGCAGTTTCAGAAGGAATATCCTGCCATCTACCAGATGAGATTTTCAACTACAGAAAGTGAAGCCAACCTGTTTGGTGACAAGCCGACAATCAAGCAAGAGTGTTAGTTTAAGAAAGCCAAAAATCCTTAGTGTTAGGTATTAAGTGATTATAAGAAGATATCAAATTAATCCATATACTGAAGGACATGTCATTAAGGCAGTCAGCTTTTCCTGTCCTTTCCCAAAACTATCGTGCTATAGACACAGAGAAGTGCCAAATCTATGTGACCTTAGGCAAGTCACTTAACCCCAATTGCCCTCCAAAAAGCAAAACAAAGAAAGAAAGAAAGAAAGAAAGAAAGAAAGAAAGAAAGAAAGAAAGAAAGAAAGAAAGAAAGAAAGAAAGAAAGAAAGAGAAAGAAAGAAAGTGCCAAAGTAGGTTCTCTGTGTTTCCTCTAAACCAAAAGTATTCTGAGCATGTCATGCAAATGACTGGAAAAGCCATGACCACGTGCATCTGAAGCTGATTTAATTGACCACTGGCCAAAGGTTACTTGAGCAGCAAGGTAAACTCAGAATTCTTTAAAAATAATTTACCTGTATGTCTATGTGGATGAGTTGTGACATGAAGTTCCAGGTGATTAGAGCTGCTAGTTAGTCATTTAGTACAAGGATAGCTTGGTGAGGATTTTTTATAAAATTGATAACATATATTCTCCTCCATTTTGCACTCATATATTTTTCCATATTTTAACATATTTGTATGTATTTGTTTAAAAGCTAGAACTACAGTATAACATTTCACTTGTTTCATATTTACTGCATTTGAATCTTGTGGCTCAATCAGTGGAAATGCACTGCTGCGTTAAGGATACAGAAGAAATGTCAGCCTTGACCTGTGCCTCCCAGCCCAGGAGGGCAAGGCCCTGACTCCACCTAGTCTTCTTTCCACTTGGACCTCTTTAATGAGAACATCTTTCATAGGCACAAACCCAGAGCCGGGGTTGGTGCCAACAGATGTCTCTGTAAAATCCCAGTAGTACTTGCCCTGCCTTCCTCACAGAACAGCGGTCAGTGGTGAAGAATGTTCTTTAGAAATGTTACCTGCTCAAGAAGGATGATACATTGTTCACCCAGGAGGCTGTGATGAAAAACAAGGAAATTAGGTTAGGCAGCTGTTTGTACTGAGGACCCTCTCTTCATGGCCTTCCATGAATCTGTTGCATAGTTTCCTCCTCCAGTTTGCTAATCTGTTCTCCACCATAATAAATTGACTCTTTAAGTCAAAAAAGAGACCAAGTTGAGGTATGGTACATTCAGCTTCTCAGTGAAATTTCATGATGTTCTAATGATCGAATTCTGTTTAACAGATTAGCACTTTTTATTAAAAGTTTGGGGTGGGGGGGGGACAGTCGGTCCGGGACCGCGCTCGGTTGCCGCCACCGCCGCTGCCATCGTGCCAGCCAGTCGGGCTTCGGACCTCAGCGTCACCCCCGGAGCCCGATATTGATTACAAAGCTTAAGAGCTGGAAGAGACCACCTCCTCATTCTAGGAAGCCATCCTCCAATTCAGTCCCCTCATTTTACAGTTTCTGTTGCTAGGTGAGGATCCAGAATGGGAGACAAGCCAATTTGGGAGCAGATTGGATCCAGCTTTGTGCAGCATTACTACCAGTTATTTGATAATGACAGAACTCAATTAGGAGCAATATATATTGATGCCTCTTGCCTTACATGGGAAGGGCAGCAATTCCAAGGCAAAGCAGCCATTGTGGAGAAATTGTCTAGCCTTCCATTTCAGAAAATACAGCACAGCATCACAGCTCAGGACCACCAGCCCACCCCTGACAGCTGTATACTCAGTATGGTGGTGGGGCAGCTAAAGGCTGATGAAGACCCCATCATGGGATTCCACCAGATATTTCTATTAAAGAACATCAACGATGCTTGGGTGTGCACCAATGACATGTTCAGGCTAGCGCTACACAACTTTGGCTGAGCCCCCTCCTCCCAAGGCGCCCACGCTGTTTCCTTCTCTCTCCTCTTCCTGATATTATTCACACTTCCTCTCCCCAGCCCCCTCAGAACACTCCAAATATCATACACAAGTCTTCAAGGCCGCGGTGGGTGGACGCCGCGGTGGTGGCAGTGGCATCACTATTTGAGTGTGTTGTGCATGATGTTTGGACGTTAGACTAGCTGCATCTGACAGGAGAAGTTTGTGTTGTACCAGCGCATGCCTTAGAAAGACTAAGTAATGCAAAAGGGTGTCTTTTTTTTTTTTAATGTACTGACAAGTTGCTCTAGTAACCCAAAGAAATGCAGGAGAAAGCAGCAGCTGCGTGTGCAGCCCAGATCTTGATTTGTTCAGATGTTCCAATGCCTCATTATACAATAAAACCATGAAAATTTTCTTAACAAAAAAAAAAAAAGTTTGGATAGTTTAAAGAGAGATGATTTAGAAAAGTGTAGATTTCATCCAGGTATTTTGTCTCTAAAATTGTTGAACATACTGAACCCAATTACATTTTAAGTGTGTCCAAATACTTTGTATACAAGCATTTTTTTTAACTTTAAACAATTTTATTACACAAAGGTCATCACATAATTGGATATTTCTCTACTTTGTACACAATTTTAATTAATCTTCGTCTGTACAGAAAGGCTGCTTCTGAACTTCTAGTGATGACAAATAATAAAATTCTAATTTAACAGAATAATAGTAAAAATGCCTCAGCTGGTTTAAGTTGAAAGCAGATCATTGGTACATGAATCTTGCACCCAGTATTAGGAATGTGCAAATGTCTTTATTCAAAAAATACAAAATAAATTGTCTTTATCATGGATAATGACAGCAGTAAATCATTACATATTTTGTCAACTGATGGTTATAGTGATTTTCTCAAACATAAGCCTTTACTTCAGTCCTCTCTCCAACTGACTTCTCTGAAGTTATCGAAGAACACTTCCTTGAGTCTTGCTTCCATCACAGATCATGATAGAGCATTATTCTAGGAAATTAAACTATGCCACTTCCCATGCCTCCGCCCATGCCACTCATCCCTCCCATGGCAGGTTCTTTCTCTTCTTTAGGAATTTCAGTAACAACAACTTCTCCTGTAGTTAACAGAGAAGCTACACCAGCAGCATCCAACAAAGCAGTTCTTACAACATTAGTTGGGTCGATTATTCCTTTTTCAACCATATTCACAAAATCTCCAAGCATGGAATCATAACCTATCTCTGAGGAGCTTTGTAAATTTTTCTCAACTATCAATCAGCCTTCAACACTCGCATTCTTACCAATGGTCATTGCAGGGATTTTCAACGACTTCTTAATTATTTCTCTTCCAATTTTTTGATCTTCATTAGCTGGAGTTAATTTCTCTAAGGCAGGAATGCATCGAAGCAATGCACAGTCTCCTCCCAGAACTATGCCTTCTTCAACAGCAGCATGTGTCACATTAAGTGCATCAGTAACTCAGTCTTTATTTTCATTCACTTCTACATCACTTGTTCCACCAACCTTTATTACAGCTACTCCATCAGAAAGTTGGGCCAAATGTTCATTTAACTTTTTTTTCATAGTCGCTAGTAGTAATGTCTAATTTTTCAACAATTTCTTGAACATGTTTTTTTTCAGTTTGGGATTTTTCACCCTTTCCTTTCAAATGCATGGCATCATCTTTTGTCACAATGACCTCCCCAACCTTTCCAAAGTCATGAACTTGAATATCTTCAAGATTCAGAGTCAATCCCTCTTCTCCAAACTCTGTACCACCAGTAGCAATAACCATATCTTTAAGCTGGTCTTTCCTGTTGTTACCAAATCCTAGAGCTTTCACTGCAATGGTTTGTAGCCCAACTTTTAGCCTATTCAAAAAAAGTGTGCTTAGTGCTTCCCCATTGACATCTTCAGAAATTATTGAATTTTCAATTATTGAATCAGTTCCTGCTGTATCTTAAAAAACACAGCTTTTATCTCTTTTACTGTTTCCTTTTTAATCTTAACTGAAATGGATTTTTTTTTAAATTAAAAAATGTATATTCAGAAGTATTTATCTTCTGGGATCTTTTTCTGTTCCCTGTTTCATCATGAACTCTTCCCCTATTCATTGATCTAAGAAGGTAATTTCATCCTTGTCCTCTAATTTGTTATGATATGGCATTTTATATGTCGGTTATTAATACATTTATTTTTCCAATTCATTTATTTATTTTTAGTTTTTAACATTTATTTCCACAAGATTTTGAATTACAAATTTTCTTGCATCTTTCTCCTACTTCCACCCCAAGATACTGAGCCTACTGAATACTCCTTTCCCCGATTTGAACTCTTTTATATTCTCCCCCATATCTGCCTAATTTTCTAGTAGGGAAAGATAAATTTCTATACCGTAGTGCCTGTATATGTTATTTTCCAGTTGCATGTAAAAATTATTTTTAACTTTCTTTCTTTTTTTTTGCTTTTTGGAGAGGAGAGGACTCTTCAGCCACCCTCACTGGGAGGATATGTAATTCAATATAAGGTGTGCATGTGCACTTACACAAAACATTTCCATAGGAGTTATTTTGTGAAAGACTAACTTTATTTCCCTCCATCCTATCCCATCCCCCACTTAACCTACTTTGACCCTGTCCCTTTTCAGAAGAGTTTGCTTCTAACTACCCTCTCCCCAAATCTGCCCTCCCTTCTACCATCCCCCCTCTTTTTCCCTCTCCCCCTACCTTCCTGTACAGTAAGATACCCAATTGAGTGTGCATGTTATTCCATGTTATTCCATCCTTAAGCCAAATTCAATGAGAGTAAGGATGACCCATTCCCTTTCACCTTCCTGCTCTTCCCCTCTATTGTTATTGTTTTCTCTTGTTCTATCCTATCCTATCCTATCCTATCCTATCCTATCCTATCCTATCCTATTCTATTCTATTCTATTCTATTCTATTCTATTCTATTCTATTCTATTCTATGCTATGCTATTCTATTTTAGCTCTCCTATTCTAGCTCTCCCTTTCTCCTCCTCCCAATATATTACTCTCTCACCTCTTAAAATTTTTATTTTAGATATCATCCCTTCATATTCAACTAATCCTATGCCCTTTATCTATGTATCTATGCATACATATACATACATATACACACACTCACACACATATATATAGTTATTTATTTATATGCAAATATATCCTCCTATACCTACATATATATGTATGTTTGTATGTATGTATGTATACATACATATTCCCTTCAATTATCCTCATATTAAGAAAAGTCTCATGAGTTACAATTATTGTATTTCCATGCAGGAATATAAATAGTTCAACTTTATTAAATTCCTTATAATTTTTTACCTTCTTATGCTTCTCTTCCTTCTTTTATTTGAAAGTAAAATTTTCTGTTCAGCTCTGATCTTCTCATCAAAAATGCTTGAAAGTCGGGGTGGAGTCAAGATGTAGGAGTAGAAACAGCATGTCCATGCAGCCATGGTTCCCACAACTTTCAATGTATGTAAAAAGGAGACTCTGAGCCAATCTTTGGAGCTACAGAACCCACAAAATGTCACAGAGAAGCTAACTTCCCTCTGAGGACAGCCTGGCAGTCTGGCAGCCCGGCAGGGAGCAGCCAGCACAGTGCTATGGGCATTGAACCCAGGCCCCCTTGAGTTGGAAGTTTTAGCCCCAGGGCAGCCTGACCAGCAGCTGGCTGGAGGAAATCGAGAACACCAGCAAATGTGGCATTTTCAGAATTACCAACACATAGATGCCAAGGACAAAGTGAGAGGTCAGTGCCCTGTGGACTTTGGGAATCACTACTTGGGACAGCATGTCTGGCTCTTCGCCTGGGGGGCAAGAAGCCACTGAGGAGCCTGTGCAGCTTGAGCCATGGTGAAGTTTCAACTCCTGGCCCGCAGAATGTGGAGGGACCAGGCAACCAGTCTGGGGGGCAATTGTTCTTAACTTAAACTTATTGGACCTGGATTGTAGTCTAGGGTGGAGGTCTTGGGGTATGTGAGCAGCTTGCCAGAGTGTGTGGAGGCTTCAGAGACAGCACCCAACTAATACTTCTGGTAGCTGAGAAAACCCCACCTTTGGGACAGAAGCTACCCTGGCTGGTGGCAGAGTCCTACTGTGGCAACAAGCCCCAAAGTCAAGTAATTGAGTGGTAACACGCCTAGGCAAAGGAAACAAAATAAACAGAAAAATTCAATATTAGACTCCTATTTTGGGGGCAAAGAGGATCTAAGCATGGAACATGAGGAGGATTGGGAGCTCAGAACTCCTGCACCCAAAGCCCCAAATAAAACAACAAGCTGGTTACAGTGCATAGAGGACTTTAAGAAGCAGATAAGAGAAGTGGAGGAAAAACTGGGAAGAGAAATGAGAAAGATGAAAGAAATGTATGAAATGAGAGTCAACAGCCTGACTGAGGAAAATAACACCTTATAAAATAGACTAACTCAAATGGCAAAAGAGGATCAAAAAGGCAATGAGGAGGAGAATGCCTTAAAAGGCTGAATTTGCCAGATGCAAAAACAATCTCAAAAGCCTAGTGAGGAGAAAAATTCCTTTAGAATTAGACTGGAGCAAATGGAAGCTAGTGACGTTATGAAAAATCAAGATGCTATTAAGCAGATCCAAACAAATTAAAGAATAGAAGCAATGTGAAATATCTCATGGGAAAAACCACTGACCTGGAAAATAGATCCAGGAGAGATAATTTAAAAATTATTGGACTACCTGAAAACCATGATAAAAGAAAGAATCTAGAAACCATCCTTCAAGAATTTTCAAGGAAAATTGCCCTGTTGGTTTTAGAACCAAAGGGCAAAATAGAGATTGAAAGAATTCATTGATCACCTCATTGATCTTGGCTCTGAGCCCTCATGAATCCATTTAGAACTTATCTTGGTACATAATATGAGGTATTATAAACCAGGCATCTGCCATACTGCTGTCTCCTTTTTCTAGTAGTTTGGTCAAATAATAAGTACTTACCCCAGTAGCTGGGATCTTCAGGAGTATTGCTTCAGTGACTACTGTATCTAATCTATTTCTATGATCACAAATCAAAAGGAAAGAGTAGAGCTTTTTGAATTACACTCCTCTGGCTTCCATTGAGGAAGTTTTTGAAATGTATCATGTCATACCTTCAGGAATATAAGGTTAAATTTTGTTACAGAAAATTGCAACCTTTGCTGGGTGTAAACCAACCACTTCAGTCAGCATGGTTTGCTGTATGCAGCAGAAGACAGAAGAAGAGAACCTGCATGCAACTCAAAAGATGGTAGGTGACCTTCAAGTTCTGGCCCTTTTTTTCCTTTAATAAGAATCACTTTACATGGTCTCTTCTGACTCTCTAGTTTTCCTAGATAATTTAGATGGTCTGCCATGGGTGAGAAACATTGCCCTGTAGAACTACTGATCAAGATTTACTTTCACCAGAAACACAATAAGCAATTTTCGAACCTGGTTTCAGGTGTGACAAATAATCCCTTGAACATCCCTAGGGGGTGGCTTGATTTGAGAAGAGGGGTGATAAGAAGAGGTTGGTCCTAGGGGGAAAGCCAGGAAAGAGCTCACCCTTGTATAAAGGAACTAAGGCTAGGGGTGGAGAACCAAACTTGCTTTGTAAAGTTTGGATTCAGTCAAAAGGCCAGGCTTAAGGATCAAGAAGGCCACATGTGGCTGAAGAGGTACCCCACCCCTGATACTAAGCATTACACAAATTACTTTTGTTAACCCACTGATATTAAATTGTTCTTCTGGTCCTAAGGGATACAAGTATGTATAACAATCTCTTTGATGTCTTGGAGAAAAGTCTGGATTTCCCTATGTTACTTACAGCTCTGACTTTCACAAAGGTCTTGCAAACTCACCTTTTTTTTTTTTAAATCAATTTATTAGTTTAGTTTCAGTTAACAAGATTCAATTCCATAGTTCCTTGATTTTCAAATTTCCTTTACTTCCCTCCCCCCATGACAGCATATAGTCCAGTATAGGATCTGCAAATACATTCATATTAGACATTATTCCAATTACAAAGGCGTATTGTACTAGGTGGGATGAAAGATTGTAAAGAAGATATAAAACCAAACAATGAAAATAAAAAGATCATTTAGTTTGCTTCCATCAGGATTCAGGCTCAGTTCTTTCTAGTTATATCTCTGGATGGCACATTTCTCTCTTTCTTGAGTCTTTCGGGATTGACTTATATCACTGCATTGCTGAAAAGAGTCCAGTCTGTCATAATTGGTCATCACAGATATGGTATGTCTGTGATTGTATACAAATTTCTTCTGATTTTATTCTTCTCGCTCAGCATCAGTTTGTATAAGTCTCTCCAGGTAATTATGAAATCTGTCACCTCCTCATTTCTTATAGCACAATAATATTCCATTACATTCATATACCACAACTTGTTTAGCCATTCCCCAATTGATGGGCACCCCTTTAGTTTCCAATTCTTTGCAACCACAAAAAGGGCTGCTAAAAATATTTTTGTATATATGGGTCTTTTTCCCACTTCTATGATCTCTTTGGGATATAACCCTAGAAGTGGTATTGTTGGGTCAAAGGGTATGAAATTATTTATAGTCCTTTGGGCATAATTCCAGATTGCTCTCCAGAATGGTTGGATAAGTTCACAACTCCAACAGCAATGTATTAGTGTTCCAATTTGTCCACATCCTCTCCAGCATTTGTCACTTTCTTGTTTTGTCATCTTAGCCAATCTCACTGGAGAGATGTGGTATCTCAGAGTTGTTTTGATTTGCATTTCTCTAATCAATAGTGATTTAGAGCATTTCTTCATATGCTTATAGATATCTTTAATCTCTTTCTCTAAGAACTGCCTGTTCATATCCTTTGACCATTTATCAATTGGGGAATGACTTGTATTCATATAGATTTGGCTTAATTCTCTATAAATTTTAGAAATGAGTCCTTTATCAGAGACACAAGTTGTAAAAATTCTTTCCCTATTTCCCACCTCCCTCTTGATCTTGGTTACATTGGTTTTGTTTGTACAGAAGCTTTTCAATTTAATGTAATCAAAATTATCCATTTTGCATTTTATACTGCTCTCTAATTCTTGTTTGTTCCTAAAGTCTTCCCCTCTCCACAGATCTGTCAGGTAAACTATTCCTTGCTTTCCCAAATTGCTTACAGTATCATCCTTTACACCTATATCATGTACCCATTTAGACTTCATTTTGATGTATGGTGTTAGATAATGATCTATGCCCAGTTTCTGCCATACTGTATTCCAGTTTTCCCAGCAGGTTTTGTCAAATAGTGCGTTCTTATCCCCAAAACTGGGGTCTTTGGGTTTATCGAACAATAGATTACTATAGTCATTAACTGCTGGGTCTCCTGCGCTTAATCTATTCCATTGATCCACTACTCTATACCTCTGCCAGTACCAAGCAGTTTTGATGACTGCTGCTGTATAATACAGATTAAGATCTGGCATAGCTAGTCCACCTTCCCTAGCATTTCTTTTCATTAATTCCCTTGATATTCTAGACCGTTTGTTTTTCCAAATAAATTTTGTTATTATTTTGTCTAACTCTAGAAAGTAGTTTTTTGGTAAATTGATTGGTATGGCACTAAATATATAGTTTAGTTTGGGTAAAATTGTCATTTTTATTATATTAGCTCGACCCAGCCACGAGCAATTGATATTTTTCCAACTATTTAGATCTGATTTTATTTCTGTGAGAAGTGTTTTGTAGTTGTGATCATATAGATTCTGGGTTTGTTTTGGCAAGTAGATTCCCAAATATTTTATAATGTCTACAGTGACTTTAAATGGGATTTCTCTTTCTATCTCTTGCTGTTGAGTTTCATTAGAGATGTACAGGAATGCTGAGGATTTATGTGGGTTTATTTTATATCCTGCAACTTTGCCAAATTTATTTATTGTCCCAAGTAGTTTTTTACTTGATTCTCTAGGATTCTCTAAGTATATCATCATATCATCTGCAAAGAGTGATAGCTTGGTCACTTCTTTGCCTAATTTGATTCCTTTGATTTCTTTTTCTTCTCTCATTGCTACTGCTAGTGTTTCTAGTACCAGATTGAATAAGAGGGGTGATAGGGGACACCCTTGTTTCACTCCTGATCTTATTGGAAAGGCTTCTAGTTTGTCCCCATTGCATATAATACTTGCTGATGGTTTAAAATAGATGCTATCAACTATTTTAAGGAAGGATCCATTTATTCCTATACTTTCTAGTGTTTTTAATAGGAATGGATGTTGTACTTTGTCAAAAGCCTTTTCTGCATCTATTGAGATGATCATGTGGTTTCTGCTAGTTTTGTTGTTGATATGCTCAATTATACTGATGGTTTTCCTAATATTAAACCATCCTTGCATTCCTGGAATAAATCTTACCTGATCAGCGTGTATTATTTTTGTGATAAGTTGTTGGAGTCTTTTGGCTAATATTTTATTTTAAAATGTTGCATCTAAATTCATGAGGGAAATTGGTCTATAATTTTCTTTCTCTGTTTTATCTCTTCCTAATTTAGGAATCAGTACCATATTTGTGTCATAGAAAGAGTTTGGTAGGACTCCTTCTTCACTAATTTTCCCAAATAGTTTGTAGAGTATTGGAATCAATTCTTCTTTAAATGTTTGATAGAATTCACTGGTAAACCCATCTGGCCCTGGAGATTTTTTCCTAGGGAGTTGACTTTGAATACCTCTGGGTGTCTAGTTTATGGCTAAGTCAGGGAAGTATGTGAGGATTGTAGATGGGTAGGTTGGGGTGGGTCTGACCACTTCAGATTTCTGCCTCTATACCCCTGGGCTATAAGTAGGTTTTTGTTGGTCAGTTGAGGTGGGGCTTGTTGGCACCCCTCCCTCTCTTCTCTTCAGACTCCTGGCTGTCTCAGTTACACCCCTTCTTGGAGACTCTCAAGCCTGAGGCTATTTCCATTAACTTGGGATTTCAGTCTGGGTGGGAGACTTATCTTTGGGTTTTCTGCTTCATGAAGGAGGGATGGGAGGATCAGAGCAGCTAGAATTTACTTTGCCATTCCAGGCCTTGTATTATACAGGCAGGCAGTTTCTAAACTTCCAGGCTGGGGGCCGAATGCAGCCAGAGAAGCTGCTCTCTCTACTGGGGGCCTGACTCTCCTACTTGGCTCCAATGACCCTTCCCATCCCTTTGTGAGATGAAGGTGAAATGACTGTGATTCGTCCTTGGTAAGTCTGCAGGCTGGGGCTTTTTCTCTCTGGTGTAGTCTGCTTGTCTATTCTTAGGTCTGTGCTATGCAGACCCCACTCACTCTGTGCTCGTCCTGTCAGGACATACTGGGCAACCTCCTGGGCTGGACTCTGCCACACTCCGTCTTCCAGTGGGCTCCATCACTCTGGAATCCGCTCAGATTCACCCTTTGAGACTTAGTGACCAAGGAGCTCAGTGAGGTTACTGCTTCCTTTCCGCCATCTTGGCTCCTCCTCACCTTTTTTAATTTGAAGATCACACATGTCATGATCTAATACAGGATTTTCCAGGTTTTATTTCTGATATCCACCTGACTGCACACAAGGTGCTTGACCAAAAGAGTTCTTGATATCCCTCCTCACATCAGTATACCATACAGTCAGTATTTCTGGAAAACTATTCTTATAGAAAAGACTAAGGTGTGTATGCAAGTGCTGGGATGGTGAGGCGTTCCCTGGAACTACAGGGAACTTGCTATGAGTTGTTGCATTGCCTGAAGAGAGTTAGCTTCATAGCATAGGCCATCCTAGAGAGAAATCTACCTTTCACAGTAAGGTCCATCTGACCAAGGGTTAAGTTAGTATTGAAATGTACAAAACAAAATAGAGTCTTGGGATAATTATTTAGATCTACTAAAGCCCCAAACAAATTGACAATGAGACGCACCCAGATAAGTGAAGTCAAATTAGTTTGTTGGATCAAGAATGATTTGTACAATTGCTACGATTTGTTACTTTGTACACATGAACATAGTTTGTTAGGGACTAGTAGTTAAGTTTTGGGGAATCCAGTCATTCTATAAATTCAGAACAGGGGACTTTTTCAGATGTGTTCAAAATGCTGAGTGCTTATTTCTGCATTAATTTCAACATATCTGGGGTAAAGTGCCCCTCTTCCTAGGCATATACATGCCTCTTCTGGCTTTTCTTCCAGAAGTCTACCTTGGGGAAAGTGTAGGTAGGAGAGCAAAGAGTTCTACATTTTTAGGTGGTTGCTCCAAGTTGGAATTCCAAGAGACCTTGTGACTCTCTTCCTTGATTCCATAGCCTGACTTTACTACTGCAACAAAGTGCAGGGACCAGAAGTCCTTTGTACTTCATACCTTAACCTAATCTTGACAAAGTCTGGAAAAGGCAGATGAAGCAACAAGATAAGTACTTTCTGGGAATTTTTCTCACCCATCTTTTGTTTGTGTTCACAGGAACTCTTCAGAGTGGATTTCGTGGGAGACCCCAAACAGGTTAGAAATCTTTATTTTTTTAAATTATTTGAGTCTTGATTTTTTTAAGCTCCAGTTAAACACAAGAAACCGTTAAAGTTAAACGCACAAATAGGCAACACTATTTAAATAGAGTCATTTCAGTCCTGTAGCCTTGAGGAACAGTCTGCCCTAATATTCCATATTAACCACTAACAAATATGCCTACTTCAAGAGGCCAAGGTTGTCCTTTTTAACTTTCACAGCATCCCCAGAGGGAAAGACCTGATTTGGGCTTAAAAGTTATTTCAGAAATTGTAAGAGATATTGCCAAGGCTCCAGGCAAGGAAGGCTATGATTGCTAAAGCCAACTATCTCTTATATGCCCTATGAGGATAATGCATGTAAGTCTTTGCTTTGGGATAATTATTAAGTAAAAATGTTGGAAGGGTTAATTGACCCACTTGAAATTCCAATATTTCTCTACTTAGTTCTATAAAAATAAAATTTCTCCCTAGGCCCACACCTCTCATTACTACAAAGTTAGTCCCCATTACAATATTTGTAAATGACTCTAGGGTCACTTTTAAATTCAAATTATCCCTTAAATCCCACCTGCTCCAATAAATCCTTTTGGACTAGTCAAAAGAAGAAATAAATTTTCCCCCCAATTCTACGATCTCTACATTTGGATTGTACTAGTAGAATCATGGTATAATTGAAATAACCCTGGATTAAGAGTTAGGTGATGTGAAATTAGGTTGTAAGTCCTGAATCTGTCACTTAATAATAATTATACTTTTTTAAATTTATAGATCAAAATGAAAGCTTTGACCACGGCTGCTTAGGTTTTATCTTTGTATTCCCCATGGCTAGCGCACAGTAAATATTTGATCAATATTAATTGAATAAGAGAATTGAATAAGAGAATTAGACTAAACTATCTCTATGGTCTCTTTTATCTTAATTATTAATTAAGTTAATTAAATTAATTTAATTAACCTTAATTAAAGAGTCTATAATGCTTTTCAGCCATATTTTCCTCAACTGCACAATGAAATTAATACATGGTTATGTCTAAATACGATAATGAGTACTAGAGGAATTTGTAGGTGAGGAATTTTTGTACATATGTATAGTTTTATTCACAGAATCACAAAATTTAAGATTGAGAAAGAAAAAAAGTAAAGAGATAATGGATTCCTCCTTATCACAGGGGAGACTGATACAATCACTTTCTGGTGTATTACAGTGGGGATTCCTTTCATATATGAGTTGTACTATATGACTCATAAGAGAAATTTCCATTTACCAAAATCTGTATTTTCTTCTTTGTAATTTCTACACATGGCTCCTGGTTCCACTTAGTTGTAGTCAAAGAAAACAAACCCAATCTCTACCCTCCATGACAGCCTTTCATACTTGAAAACAGCTGTCATAATTCCCCTGAGTCTTTAGTCTTTGGGCTAATGATTCCAAGCTCCTTCAACAAATTTTATATAACATGAAATCAAGGATGATCACCATGCTGGTTGCACCCCCCCCCTCCCCCCCGCCTTGAAGCTTTGTTTACATGTCTTGTTCTTACCTTTGGGAAAAGAATCTCTGTTGAAAAATATCAAGACAACTTAAGACAACTCCCAGTTTTCTCACTCATTGGTATTACTTATGAGGATCAAATGAGCCAACACATTTAGTGCTTTGGAAACCTTAAGGAGTTATATAATGTGGGCTATTACTATTATTATTACTTTAATGTTTATCCTACCCATTATTCCACTGAACTTTTGAAATCTCCTTTCTCCAAATCTATAGCTCTCAAATCTATAGCTCTCACCCTGAACAAAAGGAAGCAAATACAAAATTGTGCTGCATTAAAAGAGATATGTTTGCTAAGAACAAGGAGACTACTGAAAAGTGAGATTCTATATCCCACCCTGATCCAAGTACTATAATTAATTCTCAGAGTAACAATTTCTTAAGAACATTATTAAGCTGAAAATTGTCTAGACAACAGCAATTAGAAGGCTAACAGAACTCTAATTTAAGCCAGATGAAGATCATGTAAAGAATCAAGAGATAGGGGTGGCTAGGTGGCGCAGAGAATAGAGCGCCGGCCCTGGAATCAGAAGGACCTGAGTTCGGAGCCAGCCTCCGACACCTAATCCGCACAAACAAAAACCTAGCCATGTAACCTTGGGCAAGTTACTTAACCCCAATTGCCCTAAAGGGGCGGCTAGGTGGCGCAGTGAATAAGAGCGCCGGCCTCGGAGTTTGGATGACCCGAGATCAGATCCGGCCTCAGAAAATGAGCACCCACGCATAAATCAAAATGACTAGCCGTGTAACCTTGAGCAAGTTACTTAACCCCAATTGCTTTAAAAAGAAAAAAAAAAAGAATCAAGAGATATATTGGCCAGAGAAGACTTAATAAGGACAAGGTAATTTATTTCAAGTACATGGAAGGCTGTCATGTGGCAGAGCAAATTAGATTTGTTCATTTTGGCCTTATACACTAGACTTGGAATAGTGAAAGGACATGCAGAAAGACTGATTTAAGTTTGACATAAGGAAACTATTCTTAACAATTAGAGCTATCCACAACTGCAATGTGCTACCTAAAGAGGTTCAGCATTCCACCTCATCAGCAGTGAAAGACAGCCATTTCTTTGGGTATGTCATAGAAGGAATTCCTTTTCAGTTATGGACTGGACTAGATGGCAACTGAGCACTCTTACAATTTTGAAATTCTTAGTTTTGTGACAGGGCTATTATACTTAAGGCTATTAGAAAGCACAGTGAATAGAGCACTGGGCCTAGAGTTAGGAAGACCTGAGTTCAAAAATGGACTCAAACATTAGCTGTGTGCCTCTGGGCAAATCACTTAACCCAATTTTCCTAAATTTCTTCATTTGTAAAATGAGCTGGAGAAAAAAATGGCAAACCTCTCCAGTATCTTTGCCAAGAAACCTCCAAATGGAGTCATGGAGACATGACTGACAAAATATTTTAATTTATTTTAATCTAAGTTAGTATACAAATACAACCAGTTGTTTTTGTTGTTTTTTTTTTCTCTAATATGAGATCATATAAATTATAGAGTCTAGGTATCATTATTCTTGCTTTACAGGTGAGTTAAATGAGTTATTGAGAGTAAGTGACTTATCCATAGTCTCATAACTATGGAATGTTGATGCAAACTTTGCAATCTTGGTTCTCTGAAATTGGTGGGGGGATTTTATGTTCAAATACAAACACACACAAGCATACATATATGTGTATATGTGTGTGTGTGTGTGTGTGTGTGTGTGTGTGTTCATAGGATGGGGAGATCTACATAACTACTGAAAGGGCTCCTAAGCTCAAATCTCTGAACTGGATTTTTTAAATGATATACTTTTATATATCAAATTGATATTATTCAATATAATTGTTTCTTTTGTAACCCAATTTATTTAGTGCGCTTAAAAACATTCTGAGGAGCCCATAACATGAAAAAGTATGAACTCCTAGATTAATCATGGAAGATTGCTTAAATAATGTATTACTTAAACATGATTTCAAAAAGATGAAGAAACCATTTAATATTTTTCATCTGCACAGCCAGGACCTTTTATTAGGGATTAGGTTTTGTAAGCTCATATTTTTCTACACTTTTAGCCATATTAGCTGAATTAATTACACTTAACTAGTCTAATTCATTATGTTCAAATCAGTTATATGAAAGGAAAAAGTACTTTGTTCACAAATAATCCATTGGTGAGATAAAGATTGTACCCATAAACGTCCTTGTGATTTAGAAGAAAGCTTCAGGTTCTTGTCCCTGTTGACCTCATCAATGGGTAGAGAGGATGTGGTGCTCCATATTTGATAGAGGAAGGTCATCAAAAATACTACATAGTTTAATTCTCTTAGGGTTGGTATGAGAAAATGTTTGTAATTTTTTTCTTTCAGAAAATTATAGTGCCTCCTACAGTTGTGGATGGAGTATTTTTTCCCAAAAGTTCCAAATAGCTCCTTTCTGTAAAGCAGTTCAATCATATCCCCTATCTTCTGGGATTCAACAGTGATGAATTTGGCAGGCTTCTTCCAACTGTGAGAAAATTGTGTTTCTTCTTTATTCTTGTCTCTTCTGTCTCCAGGACTAGGAATCCCTTCTAGTTGACCAAAGCAAAAAAAGTCTTCATTGTGATGGGACCATTCTGTTGACTTAGCACTCTACTTCTTTTTTTTTTTTTAAGCAATTGGGGTTAAGTAACTTGCTCAAGGTTACACGGCTAGTCATTTGATTTATGCGTGGGTGCTCATTTTCTGAGGCCGGATCTGATCTCGGGTCATCCAAACTCCAAGGCCGGCACTCTTACTCACTGCGCCACCTAGCCGCCCCCTTAGGGCAATTGGGGTTAAGTAACTTGCCCAAGGTTACACGGCTAGGTTTTTTGTTTGTGCGGATTAAGTGTCGGAGGCCGGCTCCGAACTCAGGTCCTTCTGACTCCAGGGCCGGCGCTCTATTCACTGCGCCACCTAGCCGCCCCAAAGCACTCTACTTCTTAACCTCAGTATCAGATTATATTTCCAATGGCTCTAGACAGTGGTTAAATTACTGGAAGTATAAAGCTGGTATTTAGCACTCCATAACTCAAAGATAAGTGACTTTAGAGAACATCTAATCTAAACCCTTCATTTTGTAAATAAGAAAACTAAGGTGTAAAGAAGGAAGGGTTCATCAGGGGATCACATATGAGTTTCTGGCAGACTTAGAAATAAAACATACACCTTTGCCCCTTTGTGGTTCTATTCCCACAACCCCATATATAGAACCCTTATGCTCCCTCTAGCTTCCTAGATCACCCTAGTGGTGATAGGGAGTCACTGGAGCTTATTGAGTAGAGTTGAAGGGGATGGGAGAGACATGGTTAGATCTCTGCTTTAGGGGAAAAAATCCATTTGGGCAGATGATGGGAGGATGAATAAGGAGATACTTGAGGCAGGCAGACCCACTAGCAGGCTATTAGAATAATCCAGGCATGAGTTGATGAGGGCATGCACCAGAGCAGTGGCAAAAGAGAAGGGAGAATATTTCAGAGGTGTAAGAAAGGTGAAATGGCTAGACCTTTGGCAGCAGCTTTGATATGGTGGAAAGATATTATAGAGTCAATGATATATCACACTTAATGGTAAGGAAGTAAAATGTAATTCACATCCAGATTAAAAAAAAATAACAAAACTACAATAACTGATAGACTCTAAAAGCAGATTGAAGCTTTTTTTTTTCATTTACTTTATTCTTTTTCATGGTTTTATAGGTCCTTTTAATCTGTTTCTTTTTTCAAAACTGACTAATATGGAAATATATTTTATACAATAACACATGTAGATCTCTATATCAAATTGCCTACCAATTTAGGCAGAGGAGAAGAGGGAGGAAGGTGGGGAAGAAACATGTGGAACTTAAAATCTTGTAAAAATAAATGCTAAAGTTTTTCTTGACATAAAATTTGAGAAAGGACTAAAATTGAATTAACATTTTATTTTTATTTTATTAAATAAATACTTGATTTTTCACTTATTCATTTTGCAGTTCTTGAGATATCCTCTATCAGGAGACAAAATGAACCAAGAGACAGCCACAGCTCTATTGTGGAGTTCCTACAAACTTTTTGTAAGGGATCAAGAATCATAGAATTTCAAAGCTGAGAAGGAATTTACAATATAAATTGGCATATTGGTGGGTGAAGGGAGAATTTTACATTGCAGAATTTAGAACTCAAGGGATGGGGATGGTTAGGTGGCACAGTGAATAGAGCACTGGCCCTGGAGTTAGAAGGACCTGAGTTCAAATACAGCCTTAGACACACTTACTAGCCATGTGACCTCAGGCAAAATATTTAACCCCAATTGCCCTTCATTCTTCCCTTGAAAAAAAGACAAAGAAAAAAAGAACTCAAGGGACCTAGAAGGAAAGTGGATCAATACCTTCATTGTAAAAATGGGGAACTGGAGTCCCAGAGAAGTAAAATGATTTCCCTATGGATAGTTGTGCAGCGACAGAACCATGTTACGAACACACGTTTTCTACTGATATCCCGGTTCCAGGGTTAGCTCAGTTGTATGTTGGATAGAGTATGGTGCCTGACATCTGCAAAACATGAGTTCAAATCTGTCCTGAGATAATTATTAGTTGTGTGACCCTAGGCAAGTAACTTAAGTATGTTTGCCTCGTTTTCATTGTCTGTAAAATGAGGAGGAGACAGCAAATGACTCCATTATCTTTACCAAGAACATCTAAAAAAATGGGGTCAATGAAGAATTGGAAATGACTGAACAACTGATTGACAACATAATGATTCCATAAATATTTGACTTTAAATAAAAAAAAATAGTGGGCAATTAACTTAATAAGTAATGTTATAAATAGGTGAATGGCTAAACAATTTACAGCAAGTTTTCCAAATTTTATAGTGAGAGTTGTCTAAAATGGATTGACAATGCCATTGTGAAAAGATGTTGCTTGGACCAATTTTTATAGGGTATAAAGCCAATGAACAGATGAAATAATGTATGTATGGATGACAGAATAGAAGCTTTGAATGACCCATAACTTTTCATTCATGACCCATTCAGAAAATCCCCAAAGACCTTACTCCTGTGTTAACTGAGGAGTAGTATCTTGGAGTGAGAGAAGATCTCATCCAAAAGAAAGGCCTATTTCTGGACCTGATGGGAGACTTGATGTTTGGGCTTCCATCTATAATCGTGGCTCAGATTCATAGAGGTGAATTCACAAGGACACAAAATAAGAAGGTAGTAATACAGTCAAACTTATTTCTTCCACTTTTTAGCCAAGGATGCTAACTCATTCTACCCAGAGAGAGAGTATATAACTGTATACATAAATAAGATAGTGCTGGGCTTGAAGACTGGATGTCTAAGATCAAATCCAGGCATTAATATTTTCTAAATATGAATAGGAAGGCTATAAAGGGTTAGGTAGAAGGTAAAGCAACAGTTTGTGAGCAGGTGACACTTGTCAGCTGGGGACAGCACCATGATGATAGTTGGTACTTGGAGATCTTGAATGACCTGCCTTTATCAAGCAGAGATTTGATGACTAATACTGAAGATACCCATAGGAGATTATACAAGATGAGCTTGAATATTCTAGTCATCACTAAGATTCTGTAATCAAGGGAGAAGAGCATAAGAATTTACTAAATGACCTTAGATATGAAAAACAACTTTAGAGAAAAAAAATAATGTGCAACATCCTTCCACATAGCTTTGTTGGTAAATCTAGGTATTATGTCCATGACCTACAGTCTCTCGTTATTTAAAATAGCTGAACATCCTAGAGCAGAAGCTTTTTGTAATTTTTAAATGGTCTCCAAGGAGTTCCATTAATGGTAAGAGTCTTAAAGTTCTACATTTTCTACCATTTCCTTAACTTTCAAGAGCTTTCGGCTTCAGGGGCACCTACGTTCCTGTACCAATTTCAGCATTGACCAAGCTTTTGGGGAAAGCTGAAACCAGCAACAGTAAGGGCAGATCACATGGATGAACTTTTCTTTGTCCTTGGGACCCCATTTCTAATGGGTAATGAATTTTGCTTACTACAATAGTTTCAGAAACAATATCATTAACCATTCCTTTCTAGAAGTTAGTTATTAACCTTTGCATAGCCCTTTTAACTTAACAAAATGTCTTTTTCCATTTTCTCTTTTGATAACCACATCAACCCTGTAGCGTAGAAAATGCATTCTTTTAATATACCCAATTTACACATGAAGAAATAGGCCCATACAGACAAAGTGATTTGGTTAAGGTTGGTGACAGAGCTAGAACTAGAATAATCCTCATCTAATTTCCAGTCCCATGAACATAACAACAAGGTGTCAGAATTGAGTAAGGGCCCCTTTTCCTCTTAGGAAGCGATGCTAGGCTGCATTAATAGAAGTCTAGTATTTAGGAAGGTCATATATCTGCTATATTAAGTACTGATTAGGCCACATCTAGACTATTCTATGATAATGAATGAGGGAAGAGTACCTAAATTGGGGAGGAACTTGGAGACCATGCTGAAAAAGAATAGCTGAAGAAGCTGGGGAGATTTAGCATGAAGAGAAGACTGCATGACCATGATAGATGGCTATCTTCAAGTATATAAAAGATTACCTTTTTGGATTAGACTTGGTCTTCTTGGGTGAAACTTAGAGTTATGGATAAAAGTTACATACAGGTGGATTTTGACTTGATCTAAGGAAAAATTTTGGCTGTTCAAAAACATCCTTGTTCTTTCTATTAAGGTAATGGGGTTCCCCACTACTTACTAATCAAGTCAAAGCTATGTGGCTACTTGCTAGGGGGGTTGGAAAGGTTATTCTAATTCAGGATAGACTGGGCTAGTTGCTATCTAAGGACCCTTCCAGTTCAGAGAATCTAGGATTTTGATTGAATTTAAAAAATTATTCATGTCTTTTTTAAAACATTATAATAGTTTCCCCAGGATTCCTGCCTCTTCCCCTCCCAGAGAGTTATCTTATATAACAAATAGTATTTTAAAGATAAAAACACGAATAATCAGCACAATATATCAAAAAAGTACAAAAACATGCACAATGTGAAGAACCCATGGAACTCCCTCCTCCACAAAGGAGATTAGGAATGTCCTCTCATGGTTTCCCTTTCGAATTTTGCTTGGGTTTTGCCATATTCACTTTTGATTTTTTTGGAGTGGTTCTTCTATTTACATTATTGTAGCCATTTTATATGTTGGGGTTTGGGGAGCACTGTTAATTTTATGTAGATATTAACTCATGTAGGTCTTTCATGCTTCTATCTATTAATCGCATTCATCAGTTCTTATAGCAGAATAGTATGCCATTACATTAATATACCAAAGTATTGATGGCCATTTACCTTATGCCCATGTCTTTGGTATCACTGAAAGATATTGCTATGAATGTTTTGGTGTATAAGGGGATGTTGTTCTTGTTGATGGATTCCTTGAGGTATATTTCCTTTAATGGAGTCTCTAGATCAAAGAACATGGACATTTTAGTAATTTTATTTGCATAATGCCAAATTTCATTCTATTTTTTAACCAATTCACAACTACACCAACAATGTATAGTGTGCCTATTATCCTCTAACATTGATTGTTGCCATTCTTTGTTATCTTTGCCAATCTGCAGGCCAGGAAGTGAAATCTCAGGGTTGCTATGATTTGTGTCTCCCTTAATATTAGAGATTTGGAGCATGTTTTCATGTAGCTGTAAAATTTTTGCAATTTTTCATTTGAGAAATGTTTGCTTATATTCTTTGACCACTTCTCTATTGAGGAATGCATACACACAAGTATGTATATTGATATATGTATGTAGTTATACACATGTGTATATATATATATGCACATACATACATATGCATAAAACATATTTTTATATAATTTGTTAGTAATTTATATATTTCTTGGATATTGTCATTCTTTTCCCAAATTGAAATGCAGTCACCAGGAATTAAACTCCTTTAAGTTATAGTCTTTTCATAATAGGTAAATTCCCCATGGGAGGTAGGATACATGGAAATCAAAACCCCTTTTAGTCTCATGGATAAATTCAGAGCATTGCTTTTGGTGGGCACTGGGTAAAGTAGAAAACTGGAAGTTTCTGAAAAGGAGAGTTCCCTAAAGGAAGCAAGATATGAAGGCCAAAGTGGTAGGAGACCATGAAGAATACCAAGTATTGATCCTTAACATCTAGTTGCATTCTATCTTCTGCTCCTTTTTTCAGAAAGTTTCACAGAAGAGGAGAAGCAACTTAGCAGGACAGTGATGAAATATTGGGTCAACATTGCTCGGAATGGGTAAGACTAGTAACAGAGAGGAGGGAAACTTTTTTTTCCCCAAAATGTTACCAATATCTTTTATTTCTCTTATCACCTACATTTCTACTATGTATCCTTCCATACTCCCTCTCCTAGAGATTCTCCTATCTCAATGAAAGATTTTTAAAAAGTGTGTCCCTTGGGGCGGCTAGGTGGCGCAGTGAGTAAGAGCGCCGGCCTCGGAGTTGGGATGACCCGAGATCGAATCCGGCCTCAGAAAATGAGCACCCACACATAAATAATGACTAGCCGTGTAACCTTGAGCAAGTTACTTAACCCCAATTGCTTTAAAAAAAAAAAATGTGTCCCTGTGTGTGTTTGCATGTATATGGGGGGGAAAAGTTCATCAGACCTAATTTATATGCCAAATAAGTGTGACATATGTAAACTTCTATATACACCACCTCATAATTCAGAAGGGGGTAACTTTTCATATTTCTTCTTTGGGACCAAGCTTGTTCATTACAATTTTGAAGTGTTCTTATTGTAGTTGTTGTATGTGTGGTGTTTCTGATTCTTTAACTTTATATCAATTCATATAAATCTTCTCGTGCTTTTATGTATTCATATTTCTTATCTCTTCCAATAAAGTGATATTCCATCATGTATTACAACATAAGTAGCCAGTCCCCAATTGTAGCAGCAAGCACCCCAACATCCCCAGGGTGGCTGCCAACACAGGTTCTTAGATCTGCTTTTCTAAAGGAAAGCAACTCAAAATGAGTTAATAAGCTTACTTTAATCAATCAAGCATATATCATTTACCTAGTTCAGGGGAAAAAGTTCAGCACCCTGAACTTCAAAGTATACAGACAGAACTTAGAAGACAGAGAAACAAACACAAGCAGACAGGTTTCTAAACTGTCCAACCATTACACATCAATACCAAATCACAGTTACCAGAGAGGGAAGCATCAACATCTGGGTGGTCAAAGCCGGGGGGCTCTCAACGGCTTCCCAGAGTCTCATCTGGTCAAGTCACACAACACTTCTCAAAGTGAGCCCCAAAGCAAAGCCTCACATCAGGGATTATTTAGCTTTCTCCAGGCTTAGAGAATGTAAGGACCCTCTGGACCCAATGCCAAATCACACAGCTTCTAGGTGTGGGCATTCCTGAAAACCAAGCCTCCTACCACAGGCTCCATGTGACCACATTCAGCCTATTAGGGGGCAGAGTATATTTTCAAATCAAGGAAGGTTCTCAGAGTCTCTTAAGCCAATCAAAGAGCCTTGGGGCAGGGAAGATCTTTAAATCTGCATTTCCATTACACCAATTCATGAGCATCTACTTTATTTCTATTTCTTTACTGCTACAAAATGTTCACTCTAAATATTTTGATGTATAAGGGCCCTTTTATAGTTTATCATTGACTTCTTTGGAGTATATGCTTGGCAATGAGCTACCTGGGATAAATGGACATTTTACTCTACTTTCCTAACTAAAAATTAGTTTCCACAATGGTTAAAACAACCCATAGTTCTACAAATGGAGCATTATTTGAATGCCTGTCTTTTCATAACCACTTTAATATTTACTCTTTTGTCCTTTGTCACCTTTGCAGATACATTAGGTATGAGGTGAAACCTCAAGGGTCTGGGCTTTTTTAATATTTGTTTCTCCTTTAAGAGTAAGTTAGAGCACTCTTTTCTGATGGTTAATGGTTTCTTTTGAGAACCATTTGATAATCATATCATTTGATGACTTTTCTCCTGGAGAATAACAAAGTTTTATATATTTACATTATTTCCTAATAAAACTTGGCTGTCAAGAGGTGGAGCCAAGATAGCAGAGTAAAGTCAAGGACTCTCCTGAGCTCTCCCCGACCCCCTCCAAATGCTTTTCCATAGTTACTCTGAAAAAATTCCAGAGCACAGTAAGATCCAGTCAAAACATCTTCCGGCCAAAGGCAACTTGGAACATTCATAGGACAGGTCTGTTGCACCAGAGTGAGAGACCAAGCCCTGTTCAACTCAGGCCATGCTAGTGGAGATAGGGCTCCAGGAAACCAGCAGCAGGCCTCAGGGTGACTGAATCAGAGGCAACAGTCATGGTTTCCAGCCCTCACAGCACACAGATGCCAAAGACGACTTAGAAGGTCAGCAGGGTTGCACCTGGGTGAGAGTGGAGCACAGTCCAGCACAGGATGCACCAAAAGAGAGCACTATCCCCAACAAAACAAGTGCAGGCCTTTGGAATAACTGAATCAGCAGTTGTATAAACTGTTTCCAGAGCTCTCAGTCCACAGATGGTAAGGAGGTCAAATAAGTGGTCAGAAGGATATCACAAGGGTCTTTTTGCTAGCACTGAGGCCTGACTCAGTTGCTTTCCCCATGCTCACATCCAGGTTGTGGTCTTGGATGGCAATCCCAGGGGAAGAAGAGCACTGCCACATCAGATCTTGCAGCCACTGTGGTTTAGGCTCTGGGAACTCCTTTGAATCTTCCCACTTTATGAGGCATTTGCTGGAGGCCATAAGTCTTTCATTACAGCTAGCAGCAAATCTCTATTATTCAACCTAGCCTAGCCCTCCATTGAACAGCTACTTCCCACCTTTGATCCTATCAAAATATGTATACCCAAATCCGTTACCCTTACACTAGCCTAGCCCTCCATTTTTTGTCACATCAAGATAGCCTTCAACTATTTCCCACCCTTAATCCCATTCCTAGAGTCTGACCTCAATTTCATCAAGATCCTCCTTAGACTCCTCCTCAAGATCCTCCCTAAATCCCTCCTCTAGACTACCCTTAGATCCCTCCCACGATCTTTCTTTATATAAGATCTGTCTTGGCTCCTTGAAGGTGCTGAGATTCAATCTAGGGCAGACTCAGTCTGTGTCAGATTATTCTGATCCATCTGTCAACACAGGCATCACAAATACTTAGGTTCCTTAAGAGTCTACCCAATATGGAGAAATCTTTAATATGCTTTATTTTACTTCGGTTGAGAGAAGGCTTGAGTCAATTTCATCCAACAGGACCCAGCATGTTGGCTCTTGAGCACCCCTAAACTCCAAACCTCAACACCTGCCTTTACCATCTTGTCTCTGCCTGTCTAACCATTCAATTTCAGAGCTTAAGCCAAGCTCAGCCCTTCCCCTCTCAGCCTCATTTTCTCCTCCAGAGTCATCTGAGTCCAATGACAAGTACATCAGGACAACTGGAAATGGCCCTGGAAGCAGTGGGAAACCCTGGCCCTTTTAAGGGCTTTTCCTTGTCTCCGTTTTTCTTTGGCAGCACCTTTTCAGTGATTAAAGGCTAAGTAAGAAATGAGGCAACAGATGGCCTAGATTGACTTCCCAAAAGGATCAATCTGGGCAGGGAAAACCTTCACAGGCTCTGGTCAGAACAAAAGCTATAGCTATTTACACTCTGAGCCATGGAAAACCCAAACAATGAGCAGGTGAGGCTTAGGGTGGGCCCTATCATTTGCCAATCAGTGAGAGCTCTAGTGATTTGGGTTTAAAGGCATAGTCAAGTAGATCCACTTGAATCCAAATGGGCTTTATCAAAATCTGGTTTACCAGAGTGATATTTCAAGAAAGCACTGAGTAAAAACTACAGGAGACAAAAAGAGTTAATTATCAGAGTTAAAAAAAAAAATAGAACAAACAAATAAAACACCATTGAAATAAGTGTTCTCTACTTGTAAAGAAGTTATATTTTGATGTGGAGGACAAGTATATATTCACAATTTTGTTGTTGCAGTTAAGTTTCTTTTCAGTTATGTCTCTCTCTGTGTGACCTCACTTGGGATTTTCTTGGTAGAGATACTAGTGTGGTTTGCCATTTCCTTCTCTACCTAGCTCATTTTACAGATAAAGAACTGAGGCAAACAGGGTTAAGTGATTTGTCCAGAATTACACAACTAGTAAGTGATTCAGGCCAGATTTAAAGTCACAATGGATACTGTCCTTGGACAAGAAACTTTCTTTAACCTTGTGCTTTCTTTTAACAAATAACTCACTTCATAAGCATTTATTCTGTTTGGCCTCTAGATGGTGGCTGCATCTTATTACTTGAACAGCTAGGCTATTTGAGAGTTTATCTTTTCCTAGAATCTGTCTGAACAAAGCTTTCAAGAGAAACCCAAATTATTTTAATTATTCTAATATTTGATGCAATGTTACATTTAATTGAGAGCAATTAATTTTTTAGAATGTACCACTGTAAGAAGCAATGTACTGTACTAGATAGAAGTTTTTGTTGTGTTGGTTGTTTTGTTTTGCTTTGTTTTTAGTGTAGGAGCCAGGAAGACCTAGGTTTAAATTCTGCCTCAAATACTTACTAACCTTAGACAAGTCACTTAACCAATTTGGGTCTCTTTCCTCTTTTGTAAAATGGGCTCAATAATTGTACCTACATCTTGGGGCTCCCTTAAAGATCAAATAAGATAATGCTTATAATAAATGCCAACTGTTTTCATAATATTTTGTTTTTTCAATTGCACTTAAAATTTTTAATATTCATTTAAAAATTTTTAATTTCAAATTATTTCCCTCTTCTTCTCAACCTGCCCACATTAAGAAAAGTAATTTTATATAGGTTATACATGTGCGGTAATGCAAAATATATCATCAGTATTAGTCATGTCATAAGAGAAAACACAGATGCCCCCCAAAAAAAAATAAAATAAAGACTGTTCATGTTTAAATATGCTTTGCTTTAGAACTCTAATAGTTCTTTCTCTGCAGATGGATAGATTTTTCAATATGAATCCTTCAGAATTTTCTTAAATCATTGTATTAGTGAGAAGGGCAAAGTCATTCACAATTGATCATTGTACCCTATTATTGTTTATATATATGATATTCTCCTGGTTCTCTTCACTTCACTGTGTATCACCTCATGAAAGTCTTTCCAGATTTTTCTGAAAGCATCCTACTCATTATATCTTATAGCACAATAGTATTCCATCACAATCACATACCACAACTTGTTCAGCCACTTCCTAATTAATGGGCATCCCATCAAATTCTGATTCTTTGCCACTACAAAAAGAACTACTGTAAATATTTTTTTGTAAAAATATATCCTTTCCTTTAAAAAAATATCTTTGGGATAAAGACCTAGTAATGGTATGCACAGTTTTATAGCCTTTTGGGCATATTTCCAAATTGATTTGCAGAATGGGTGAATCACCAACTGCTATCATTATTATTGTTGTTCTTATAGACTCTCTCCTGGCTCTATGTCTTCTTTCCTATGCCTATAATTTTTTCCCTATCTTGGTCTGTTAAATTTTTAACTACTTTTTAACATTCAACTGAAATACTACCTCTTCTAATTAATTCTGCCTAAAGCATCTGGTAGACAGCCAGCCCTCCCCCTGCCCCATGGACCTAAATAACTCTTTGCTTCCTTATTCTTTAATTCCTTCTATAATGTTGCTATATTATCATTATTAGAATTTATGTTTTTTCCTCTTACTAGACTGTAGACTCTAAGAGGATATGCCCACATTTTACTTAAACCATTTTATATTCCTTTGAACCCAAACTACTGCTCAAGGCACAACAGATATTTAAGAAATTCTGTTTGAATGTTGATTGCCTTTACTTAGAATACACTAGAAAGAAAATGGTTCCTGTATCAGAAGATCTGGGTTCAAATCTCTCCTGTGATGTTTACTACTTGTTTGACCTTGGACAAGTCACTTCATTTCTCTGGACCTCAGTTTCTTCATCTATAAAATGAGGAGGTCAGGCCAGATGGCTCCTGAGATCCCTTCCAGCTCTACATATATAATGCTACTTTGTAGCTTTGTATTTTGAATACAGATAAAGTAACTTTGAGAGAAATCAGCAAATTAGAAATATACTCATAGGAACTCCTATCTTCTTTTTTTTTTTTTAATTTCAATTTATTTATTTATTTTTAGTTTTCAACATTCATTTCCACAATATATTAAATTACAAATTTTTCTCCCTGTCTTTCCTCTATCCCCCATCCCAAAATAGTGAGCCTACTGAATATCCCTTCCCCTAATCTATTCTCTCTTATATCCTCCCCCTTTTGCCCCTAACTTTTTAGTAGGGCAAGATGGATTTCTTTTTTTGTTTGTTTTGTTTTGTAAACAAATGCTTTATTAACTTCTGTTTTACATCATTCATTTCTGCCAGATATTGAGTTACAATCATTTTCCCCCTGTTATTCCCCTACCCAACCTCCCAGAATAGCAGTCCCACAAGATATCGCTTCCTCCAATCTGCTCTCTCCCATACCTTCTCCCATACCCCCTTCGACTTTTCCATTAGAGGAAGGTGAATCTTTGTGTCCCGATGCCTGCACATTTTATCTCCCTATTACAAGCAAATGAGTATTAATAATAGTATTTATATATATTTGAAACATTTAATGTTAAGACCTCGAATTTCAGATCCATTTCCTTTCTCCCTTGTCACCCATTCCCTCTTGGGAGATAAGTAATTCAGTATAAGTTGTACATGTCTAGCTATGCAAAACATTATCATAGTAGATATATTGTACAAGGCTGCTTATAATTCCCTCCCACTCATCCCACCCCCCAACCTGGTCCATTCCCTACATGATCCCGTCCCTCTTCTATAGTGGGTACTTCCAACCTCCCCTCCCCCCAAGGATGCCCTCCCATCCATCATCCCTCCTCTCATCCCCCTTCCCCCTATTCTGCTGCAGGTTGGGATATCCCATTTAGTATGTATGTCATTCTCTCCCTGAAACAAATTCAATGAGAATGTGGTTTTGCCTTTTTGTGCCTTCCTATTCTCCCCCTCCTTTGCAACCACTTCCCCTTGCTTCTTCTACATGAGATAGTTTACCCTACCCTGTCTCCCCATCTCATCTTGACACTTTCCTCTCTCATCTCATAATTTCATCCCTTGAGTATTCTCCCTTCCCAACAAATTCAACCTATGCCCTCTATCCATATATAACTGTAACCATACACACACACATTCACATATGTATTCATATGACCACATACCCTTCTTCCATTATTTTCATAGTGAGAAAGATATCATCAGTCACAGTTATTGCTTTTCCATATAGGAATGTAAACAGTTAAACTTTGATAAGTTCCTTTTGATTTCTTTTCCTTGATTACCTTCTCAGGCATCTCTTGCTTCTTGTGTCTGGATGTCAAATTTTCTATTCAATTCTGGTTTTTTTCCTCAAGAATGCTTGAAAGTCCTCTATTCCACTGAATGACCATATTTTCCCCTGAAACAAAATACTCAGTTTTGCTGGGTAGGTGACCCTTGGGTTCATTCTCAGTTCTTTTGCCCTCTGGAATATCATATTCCATGCCCTTCGATCCCTCAGTGTAGAAGCTGCCAGGTCCTGGGCTATTCTGATTGTGTTTCCACAATATTGAAATTGTTTCTTCCTGGCTGCTTGTAGTATTTTCTCCTTGACCTGGGGATTCTGAAACCTGGCTATAATACTCCTGGGAGTTTTCTTTTGGGGATATTTTTCAGGAGGTGATTGTTGGATTCTTTCAACCTCTATTTTGCCTTCTGGATCTAAAACATCAGGGCAATTTTCCTTGAGAATTTCTTGAAGGGTGATTTCTAGGTTCTTTCTTTGATCATGGCTTTTAGGTAGCCCAATAATTTTTAAATTGTCTCTCCTGGATCTATTTTCCAGGTCAATTGTTTTTCCCATGAGATATTTCACATTGCCTTCTAATCTTTAATTTGTTTGGATCTGTTTAATAGTATCTTGATTTCTCATGAAGTCATTAGCTTCCATTTGCTCCAGTCTAACTCTGAAGGAATGAATCTCCTCAGTGAACTTTTGAGATTCTTTTTCCATCTGGCAAATTCGACTTTTTAAGGCATTCTTCTCCTCATTGCCCTTTTGGGCCTCCTTTGCCATTTGAGTTAGTCTATTTTTTAAGGTGTTGTTTTCCTCAGTCAGGCTGTTGACCCTCATTTCATACTTTTCCTGCATCCTTCTCATTTCTCTTTCCAATTTTTCCTCCACTTCTTTTATTTGATTTTTAAAGTCCTTCTTAAGGTCCTCTATGGCCTGCAACCTGCTCATGTTTTCCCCTGGGGCTTTTGGAGCAGGACTTCTGACCTCACAGTCCTATTCCCGCTCTATGCCCCCAAAATAGGAGTCTAGGGTTGTATTTTTTGTTTCCTTTGCCTTGGCATGTTGCAACGTAATTACTTGACTTTGGGGCTTGTTGCCACACTATGGCTTTAAGCCCAGATAGAGGAATTTTTGTCCCGAACGTGTGGAGCCAACTTCCGTTTCTGGCAAGTTGTAAACCCACCCACGACTTCCGCCCTAGATCACAATCCAGATCCAGGGAGGTTAAAGCAAGAGCGATTACCCCCCCAAGACTGATTGCTGGATCTCCCTACAGTTCACAGGCCAGGAGCTGGAGCTGCCTTTGAAAACTACAAAATGGAGTGTCTCCTCAGTGGCTTCTAGCCCCCAGGGGAGGGAGCCAACGCATTCCCCAAATACTGGTCCCAAAGTCCATAGGACACTAGCCTCTTACTTTGTCCTGGCATGTCTATGTTGATAATTCTGGAGTCACCACAGCTGCTGGTGTTCTGGGGTCTCTCCAGCCAGCTGCTGGCCCTGCCGCCCTGGGGCTAAAACCTTGGCTCAAGGGGACCTGGGCTCGGCTCCCCGCGCTCTGCGCGCTGCCGGCTCCCAGAGTGCTGAGCTGGTCCTTCCTGCAGGGCTGCTGGGCTGTCCTCAGCAGGAGGTTAGCTTCTCTGTGTCGTGCTGTGGGTGCTGGGGCTCCAGAAGTTGATCAGAGTCCTCTTTTACATAGTTTGGGGGGAATCTGGGGGCAGAGTGGCTTAGATGAGCTGTTTCTACTCCACCATCTTGGCTCCGCCCCTGAAGATGGATTTCTATACCTCAGTTCCTGTACATCTTATTTCCCAGTTGCATGTAAATTTTTTCTTTAACATTTGTTTTTAAGCTTTGATTTCCTGATTTTCTCTGAAATTATCTCCCTTCAATCTATTTTCTAGGTCAGCTGTTTTTTCAATGATGTATTTTATATTATTATTTTTTCATTTTTTTGATTTCATTTGATTGATTCTTGATGCCTCAAAGAGTCATAACTTCTACTTGTTAATTCTAATTTTAAGGAATTATTTTCTTTTCTTTTAATTATCTCCTTTTATTTTTTATTTTTTTTTTTATTATCTCCTTTATCCAATTAACCAATTCTACTTTTTTAAGGATTTTTTTTTCCTTTGGTGGATTTGCATGCTTCCTTTTCTATTTGTCCAGTTGTACTTTTAATGTCTTGTTTTCTTTTTCCAAGATGTTGATTCTTTTTTCATGATTCTCTTGTATCACTCATTTCTTTCCCAAACTGCTTGGCCACTGCTCCAGGGTGACTGGCCCAGTTGTGCCTGTTGTGATGGGAGTTCTGGGATTGACAGTTTGCCTGCAGCACTGGGGTTGAAGTCTCACAGCTAGCCTTCTCTGCTGCTGGCCTGCAGAGCAAGGATGGCAGAACCTTGATTGCTGATCTATGCAGTGGCTAAGAACCTCCTGCTGGCTTACCCAACATTGCTTATGTTGGACTCTACTCCCCTTTTCCCAGCTAGAAAGACCTTTCTGCAGTCCTTTTCAGTTATATGGGCTGAAAAATTGTTTCACCCCATCTTTTGTGGGTTCTGTTGCTACAGAGTTTATTTAGAGACTTGATCTAACATTGTTTCAAGGAAACAGGAGAGCTCTGGCTACTTACTGTCTTTTCTCCTCCATCTCATTTCAGCTCTTTATTATCTTTTTAAATCCCTAATGCATAGCCCAGCGTCTTACACACATTCATGTGTGTGTAGTAAACGCTTCTTGGGCCAGATTAGATTCAGATTGTTGTTATTCATCCATTATTCAGGCAGAAGAGCAATGACATCTAGGATGTCTTGACTTGCAAGTGAATTGAATTGAAGTGAGGCAGATCTGCAGCAAAGTCATCAACTTCTCTCTCTCCTCTAGTCATTAGAGTCCAAAGGCAAGACATAGGTCAAGATGATTAGAGATGGCCCCAGATGCAGTGGGGGCCTTGTAATTTTTGGCTAACATTTTTCCCAGGTGTCAGTTTGTTTGCGGCAAAGCTGTTCAGTATTTAGAGGTTAAGTAAGAATTAAGACAGAAGCTGACCTAGTTTGCTTTCATAAAAAAAAAAATCAATCTGGGAAGGAAAGACTCTTAGAGTTTCTGGCCAGAACAGAAATAATTTCCATTTATGCTCTTTCTGAGTCACCAAAAGTCAAACATTGAGCAAATAAGGCTTGGGCTGAAATTATTGGCCAAACAGTGACTGCCAGAGTGATTTGGGTTTAAAGGCATAGTTAAGTAGCTCTATTTGAATCACAGTGGACTTTAACAAAGCCTGGTTTTCCATAGGAATATTTCAATTAGATTCATCACTTAAACAAGACAGAGTTTTGTGCTTAAATTCAGAGCCTCTAAGCCGAATCTTTATATATTTTGTCTAAATCCTTACTAGAAAAACAGTAGAATGTACAAGAACTTACAGGTTCCAAAGTCAGGTGGTTCCTCAGTTTGCCAAAGGATTGCATCTCACCTGGGCCAATTTTCTGGGTAGAAACAACAAACTAAAGATGTCTTATTCATGAAAACCAAGTTCAATAGCTCTAATGAGGCTCCATGAGTTTAGCTGGGATATAGCTGCCAAAATGCTAGTATGTGAGAATATATGCATGGCATGAAGAGAAAATCCTGTAGGGCAATCTATTATGTAATGATGGATGATGTGTACATAAATTTGTTTTTAAAGAAGTAGTGTGGAGTAATGGTAAGAGTGTTGACCTTGGTATCTGAAAAATGTGAGTTCAAACTCTTTCTGTCACTGATAGTTGTGTGAATTTTGTTGGTGGAGGGAGTTTCCACACTGATAAAATCAAATTCTTCCTGCATTTCAGCATAAAAGTAAAAATTAATTTTCCTCTATTTGGGTATCACAAACAATTTAACTTTATACATTACTGTAAATTTTTCACTTGTTGAAATCAGAACATTAATAATTACCCTCACAATGGTCTTCTTCTGATTGTCTCATTGTGAGCCTGGAGTTCAGAAAGTCATGCCAACAGCATGTAAACTCTGGTGGCTTCAATCAAACTGAAAGTGTCTTAAATATAGGGCCCATTAATTGGTTATATAGTCTGTCCTTGAAAAACCTGAGTAGGAAGTGAAGAAATGGTCATTAATTCAATTTAAATCAATTATGAAGCATTTACAAAGGAACATGCATTGTTTTAGGGAAAAGACAGCATTAAAGCATGGATTTATAACTGGAAGAGATGCCCCTTTGGCATATTCTACTTCTGACACCTTCTGAGTGCCGTATTTATCACTATTTAGGATCATTGATGGTATTTGGGGCACAAAGGGAACTCAGATTATCTATTGCATCCCCTTCATTTTACAGATTAAGACAGTGAAAGTATTAAGAGTTGAAGTGATTTCCACCAAGATCAAATATGTAGTGAACAATAAAGACAGATCTGAACCTTAGGTCCCCTGAATCCCAAACCAATGTTCTTTCCATTTCCAGCTCCCATTTTTGTTCTTGATAAAATAGGGGAAAGACTGTGAAAGCAGAATATGGTATACAGATAGATGGATTTAGAACTAGTTTAATGACTAGATCCACAAAGTAATTATTAATGTTCTGATTTCTACTTGGAAGGAGTCATCTAGTAGAGTGACTAAGGTATTTGTGATTGTCCTGTTGTTTAATCTAGTAAGCTTTTAACCTCTTACCTTTCTAGTACCCCTGCCCATTAAACAAAATGAAACAAAGACAAAAGGAGTTAAAAAAATACTGATAAATACTGACACTCTTATTAATCCTTTATTGTCCACATCAAAAAGTGTATGCCTCATTCTGCATTTTGACTTTATCACCCCTCTAACAGGAAGTAGGTTGCGTGTTTCACCTTTGGTCCTCTCAAACTGTAGTATGTCATTAAAATTATCAGGATCATAGTCACTTTCAAAGTTCCTTTCCTTTATAATATTGTTATTTTATAGAGTGTTTTATTGATTCTGCTCACTTCACTCTGGGTCAGTTCATATACATCTTTTCTAAAGCAGTTCATTTTGTAATTTCTTTTTTTTTTTAAATAAACAAATACTTTATTAACTTCTCTTTTACATCATTCATTTCCGCCAGATTTTGAGTTACAATCATTTTCCCCCCATTATTCCCCTACCCAACCTCCCAGAATAGCAGTCCCACAAGATATCGCTTCCTCCAATCTGCTCTCTCCCATACCTTCTCCCATACCCCCATCGACTTTTCCATTAGAGGAAGATGAATCTTTGTGTCCCAATGCCTGCACATCTTATCTCCCAATTATAGGCAAAAGAGTATTAATAATAGTATTTATATATATATTTGAAACATTTAATGTTACGACCTCGAATTTCAGATCCATTTCCTTCCTCCCTTGTCACCCATTCCTTCTTGGGAGATAAGTAATTCAGTATATGTTGTACATGTCTAGCTATGCAAAACATTATCATGGTAGATATATTGTACAAGGCTGCTTATAATTCCCTCCCACTCATCCCACCCCCCACCTGGTCCATTCCCTACATGATCCTGTCTCTCTTCTATAGTGGGTACTTCCAACCTCCCCTCACCCCAAGGATGCCCTCCCATCCATCATCCCTCCTCTCATCCCCCTTCCCCCTATCCTGCTGCATTTTTAGCCTTCCTTATTCTCCCCCTCCTTTGCACCCACTTCCCCTACATGAGATAGTTTACCCTACCATGTCTCTCCCCATCTCCTCTTGCCACTTTCCTCTCTCACCTCATAACTTCATCCCTTGAGTACTCTCCCTTCCCAACAAAATCAACCTATGCCCTCTATCCATATATAAATGTAGCCATATACACACACATTCACATATGTATTCATATGACCACACCCCCTTCTTCCATTATTTTCATAGTGAGAAAGATATCATCAGTCACAGATATTGCTTTTCCATATAGGAATGTAAATAGTTCAACTTTGATAAGTTCCTTTTGATTTCTTTTCCCTGATTACATTCTCAGGCATCTCTTACTTCTTACGTCTGGATGTCAAATTTTCTATTCAACTCTGGTTTTTTCCTCAAGAATGCTTGAAAGTCCTCTATTCCACTGAATGACCATATTTTCCCCTGAAACAAAATACTCAGTTTTGCTGGGTAGGTGACTTGGGTTCATTCCCAGTTCTTTTGCCCTCTGGAATATCATATTCCATGCCCTTCGATCCCTCAGTGTAGAAGCTGCCAGGTCCTGGGCTATTCTGATTGTGTTTCCACAATATTGAAATTGTTTCTTCCTGGCTGCTTGTAGTATTTTCTCCTTGATCTGGGGATTCTGGAACCTGGCTATAATATTCCTGGGAGTTTTCTTTTTGGGATCTTTTTCAGGAGGTGATCGGTGGATTCTTTCAACCTCTATTTTGCCCTCTGGATCTAAAACATCAGGGCAGTTTTCCTTGAGAATTTCTTGAAGGGTGATTTCTAGGTTCTTTCCTTGATCATGGCTTTCAGGTAGTCCAATAATTTTTAAATTGTCTCTCCTGGATCTATTTTCCAGGTCAGTGGTTTTTCCCATGAGATATTTCACATTGCCTTCTAATCTTTCATTTGTTTGGATCTGCTTAACAGCATCTTGATTTCTCATAAAGTCATTAGCTTCCATTTGCTCCAGTCTAACTCTGAAGGAATGAATCTCCTCAGTGAACTTTTGAGATTCTTTTTCATCTGGCAAATTCGACTTTTTAAGGCATTCTTCTCCTCATTGCCCTTTTGGCCTCCTTTGCCATTTGAGTTAGTCTATTTTTTAAGGTGTTGTTTTCCTCAGTCAGGCTGTTGACCCTCATTTCATACTTTTCCTGCATCCTTCTCATTTCTCTTTCTAATTTTTCCTCCACTTCTCTTATTTGATTTTTAAAGTCCTTCTTAAGGTCCTCTATGGCCTGCAACCCACTCATGTTTTCCCCTGGGGCTTTTGGAGCAGGACTTCTGACCTCACAGTCCTTTTCCCGCTCTATGCCCCCAAAATAGGAGTCTAGGGTTGCATTTTTCTGTTTCCTTTGCCTTGGCATGTTGCCACTTAATTGCTTGACTTTTGGGCTTGTTGCCACACTATGGCTTTAAGGCCAGATAGAGGAATTTTCGTCCCGAACGTGTGGGGGGCAACTTCCGTTTCTGGCAAGCTGTAAACCCACCCACAACTTCCACCCTAGATCACAATCCAGATCCAGGGAGGTTAAAGCAAGAGCGATTACCCCCCAAGACTGATCGCTGGATCTCCCCACGATTTGTAGGCTGGGAGCCGGAAATGCCTCTGAAAACTACAAAGTGGCGTGTCTCCTCAGCGGCTTCTAGCCCCCAGGGGAGGGAGCTGACGCATTCCCCAAATACAGGTCCCAAAGTCCATAGGACACTAACCTCTTACTTTGTCCTAGGCAAGTCTATGTTGATAATTCTGGCGTCTCCACAGTTCCTGGTGTTCTGGGGTTCCTCCAGCCGGCTGCTGGCCCTGCCGCCCTGGGGCTAAAACCTCGGCTCACGTGGACCTGGGCTCAGCTCGGCTCCTGCGCTCTGCGCGCTGCCGGCTCCCAGACCACTGCGCTGGTCCTTCCTGCAGGGTGCTGGGCTGTCCTCAGCGGGAGGTTAGCTTCTCTGTGTCATTCTGTGGGTGCTGGGGCTCCAGAAGTTTTTCAGAGTCCTTTTTTACATAGTTTGTGGAGAATCTGGGGGCAGAGAGGCTTGGACGAGCTGTTTCTACTCCGCCATCTTGGCTCCGCCCCCCATTTTGTAATTTCTTAATGGTACAATAACATTAACCATATTCATAGTTATTTACTCTTTCACAGATAGAGGGAACACTCCCTAAGTTTGAAGGTTCTTACTAGGTGAAAAAACTCCTGTAAATGTTTGTGTATCAATGGGTTTTCTTCTTTCATTGGTCCCTTTGAGGTATATACCCAGTGGTTGTATATCTGGATCAGAGAGTATGTACAGTTTAGTGACCTTTTGAATTTAGTTCAAAATGGCTTTCCCTAAGGGGCGGCTAGGTGGCGCAGTGAGTAGAGCGTCAGCCCTGGAGTCAGAAGGACCTGAGTTCGGATCCGGCCTCAGAAACTTAATGCACACACAAATAAAAACCTAGCCGTGTGGCCTTGGGCAAGCTATTTAACCCCAATTGCCCTCCAAAAAAAATAAATAAATAAACAAAAATGGCTTTCCCTAATATCTGCATCAATTTATGTCTTCACAAATAGTGCATCTCTGTTTCTGTTTGCCTACAGTCCCTTCAACATTGGTCATTTTCTGTTTTTCACTTTTTTTAATTTTTTTATTTTTTTGTGGGGAGGGTTTCATCATTGATAACATGATGAATGACAGGTAGAAACTCAGAGTTGCTTTAAACATCATTTCTCTGATTATTAGAGATTTTGAAGAGGTTTTTCATTTGTCATTGATAGCATGGATTTAATTTGCAAACTTCCTGTCTATATACTTTTATCATGGATCTATTGTTTGGAATAGAATTTTATTCTTAAAAAATGGAATTAGTTCCTCATGTATCTTGAATGTAATAGCTTTATCAGTGACAATCATTACAAAGATTTTATTTCAGGTATGTTTCCATTCCCATTGTTGTTTAATGTTTTCATCAATGACTTTATTAATAATAAAGGCAACTCAGTCTTTCAAATGATATAAATCTGGCAGGTTACTTAAACAGCAGAATTAGAATCCAAAAAAGAGTTTTCTAGTTTAGAGCATTTAATTATGTTTAATTATTTGAAATTTAATAGAGATGAATGAAAAGCTTCATACTTAGGTTTAAAAAAGTTATAGTTACAAAATGGATATGGTTTGACTAGACAACAGTTCATTTTGAGTGAAATGAAAAGAAAACAGTCTATAAAAGAACAACATTATAAAGGAAAGGAACTTTGAAAGTGGCTATAATTCTGATAAATGTAATTACATACTACAGTTTGAGAGGACCAAAGGTGAGAAGACTTCCCAGAAATAAGGGTCCTGGCTTCTCTAAAAGTACAAAAATCTGAGAACCACCCCCTTCTACCCTTCCTCTTCTGTCCCCCTTTTTCCTGATATCTATCTCTTTAAGAAAGATTCCCTATAAACCCCTTCTCTCCCAATGTTGCAAAATTGCAAATTTAGGTTTGATTTGAGGGAGAATTTCCTTCTAATGACAACTAACAAAAAAATAAGAGCGCAACACTACAGGAAATATTGAGTTTCATTACCTGGGGGTCATTGGGAAGACTCTGAGTGACCACTTGTTTGGAATATTGTGACCATTATTCACATTCATGTTTAGGGTGAATTAGATTCTCTTTGATGTCTCTTTCAACTCTGTTATCCTTTGATTCAGGACCTCCTAACTCTACATTTGTTCAACATTTTGCTTGGGCCCTGGTGGCTGCACTACCTCCCACTCTTTCCTTTGGCCCTCAACAACAGTGGAGTAATTGCAAACAGAAAGGTTACTGGGGGAAGGACTGTTCTCTAAAAAAATATCAATTAATTTTTATTGTAAGGAATCAGGTCATTACATTAAGCAGTGCCCTCATAAGGCATCCTTTCACAATACTTCTAAAGTCCTGTGTGGGAAAACCAGGCAGACAAAGGAAGTAGAGAATAAAATGTGTTTAAAATCTTCTAAAATAAGACCAGTTAATAATTGTTATATTGATAAATAACTCTTTCTGCATTCTCAACTTCTGGCCAAAGTTTGGCAGGATGGGAGACTGAAAAAGCCACCTAGATAAAGTTTCAAAAGTATAATAGAGGGGGCAGAGCCAAGATGGCGGAGTAGAAACAGCAAGTTCAGGGCACTCTCCCCCGAGATTACCTCTGGACTATGTAAAAGAGGACTCTGAACAACTTCTGGAGCCCCAGCACCCATAGAACGACACAGAGAAGCTAATCTCCCACTGAGGATAGCCCAGCAGGAAGGACCAGCACAGCACTCTGGGAGCTGGCAGCTGGCAGCCCAGGTCCGAGTGAACCGAGGTTTTAGCCCCAGGGCAGCCGGGCCAGCAGCAGGCTGGAGGGACCCCAGATCACCAGCTGCTGTGGCAATTCCAGAATTATCAACACAGATATGCCTAGGACAAAGTGAGAGGTTAGTGCCCTATGGACTTTGGGACCAGTATTTGGGGAATGTGTCAGCTTCCTCCCCTAGGGGCTAGAAGCCACTGAGGAGACACTCCATTTTGCAGTTTCCAGTGGCAGCTCCTGCTCCTGGCCTGCAAACTGTAGGGAGGTCCAGTGATCAGTCTTGAGGGCTAATTGTTCTTGCTTTAACCTCCCTGGATCTGGATTGTGATCTGGGGGGGAGGTCTGGGGTGGGTATCCAGCTTGGCAGAAAGCTGTAAAGACCCCAGCATTCAGGATGAAAGCTCCCCTGTCTGGTGGCATAGCCCTACTGTGGCAATAAGCCCAAAAGTCAAGTAATTAAGTGGCAACATGTCAAGGCAAAGGATACAAAATAAACAGAAAAACGCAACATTAGACTACTATTTTGGGGGCAAAGAGGGTCGAATCATAGAATAGGAGGAGGGGTGTGAGGTTAGAAATCCTGCTCCAAAATCCCCAAAGGAAAATATGAGTGGGTTACAGGCCATAGAGGACCTTAAGAAGGACTTTAAAAATCAAATAAGAGAAGTGGAGGAAAAACTGGGGAGAGAAATGAGAAGGATGCAGGAAAAGTATGAAATGAGGGTCAACAGCCTGACTGAGGAAAACAACACCTTAAAAAAATAGAGTAACTCAAATGACAAAGGAGGCCCAAAAGGGCAATGAGGAGAAGAATGCCTTAAAAATCCGAATTTGCCAGATGGAAAAAGAATCTCAAAAGTTCACTGAGGAGATTTATTCCTTCAGAGTTAGACTGGAGCAAATGGAAGCTAATGACTTTATGAGAAATCAAGATGCTGTCAAGCAGATCCAAACAAATGAAAGAATAGAAAGAAATGTGAAATATCTCATGGGAAAAACTACTGACCTGGAAAATAGATTCAGGAGAGACAATTTAAAAATTATTGGACGACCTGAAAGAGTGAAAAAAAAAGAAAGAACCTAGAAACCACCCTTCAAGAAATTCTTAAGGAAAATTGCCCTGATGTTTTACACCCAGAGGGCAAAACAGAGGTTGAAAGAATCCACCTATCACCTCCTGAAAAAGATCCTAAAAAGAAAACTCCCAGGAATATTATAGCCAGGTTCTAGAATCCCCGGATAAAGGAGAAAATACTACAACCAGCCAGGAAAAACAATTTCAATATTGTGGAAACACAATCAGAATAGCCCAGGATCTGGCAGCTTCTACACTGAGGGATCGAAGGGCATGGAATATGATATTCCAGAGGGCAAAAGAACTGAGAATGAACCCAAGGGTCACCTACCCAGCAAAACTGAGTATTTTGTTTCAGGGGAAAATATGGTCATTCAGTGGAATAGAGGACTTTCAAGCATTCTTGAGGAAAAAACCAGAGTTGAATAGAAAATTTGACATCCAGACACAAAAAGCAAGAGATGCCTGAGAAGGTAATCAGGGAAAAGAAATCAAAAGGAACTTATCAAAGTTGAACTATTTACATTCCTATATGGAAAAACAATAACAGTGACTGATGAAATCTTTCTCAGTATGAAAATAGTGGAAGAAGGGTATATAGTCATATCAATACATATGTGAATGTGTGTATATATGTTTACAGTTATACATGGAGAGAGGGCATAGGTTGAATTTGTTGGGAAGGAATGATGCTTAAGGGGTGAAATTATGAGGTGAGAGAGGAAAGTGGCAAGAGGAGATGGGGAGAAACAGGGTAGGGTAAACTATCTCATGTAGAAGAAACAAGGGGATGTGGCTGCAGGGGAGGGGAAGAATAGGAAAGCAAAAAGGCAAAACCACATTCTCATTGAATTTGGTTCAGGGAGAGAATGATATACATACTAAATGGGATATCTCAACCTACAGCAGAATAGGGGGAAGGGGCATGAGAGGAGGGATGATGGATGGGAGGGCATCCTTGGGGGGAGGGGAGGTTGGAATTAGCCACTATAGAAGAGGGACAGGATCAAGTAGGGAATGGACCAGGTTGGGGGTGGGATGGGTCAGAGGGAATTATAAGCAGCCTTGTACAATATATCTACTATGGTAATATTTTGCATAGCTATACAGGTACAACACATACTAAATTATTTATCTTCCCAGAGGGAATGGGTGGCAAGGGAGGAAGGAAATGGATCTGAAATTCGAGGTCTTAAAATTATTTTTATATTATAATTATAATTATAAAATTATAAAATAAATATTTATATATAAATATTTATAAAATTATAAACATAAAATTATTTTTATATTATAATTATAATATTGTTTCAAATATATATAAATACTATTATCAATACTCTTTTGCATGTAATTGGGAGATAAGATGTGCAGGCATTGGGGCACAGAGATTCACCTTGCTCTAATGGAAAAGTCGAAGGGGGTATGGGAGAATATATGGGAGAGAGCAGATTGGAGGAAAGGATATCTAGTGGGACTGCTATTCTGGGATGGTGGGTAGGGGAAAAACAGGGAAAAAATTTTAACTCAAAATCTGGCGGAAATGAATAATGTAAACCAGAAGTTAATAAAGCATTTGTTTAAAATTAAAAAAAAAGTATAATAGGATTGGATATATACATTTTTATAATTAAATTGGATTTTTTCTAAATTCATATAATGCTCTTTAAAATTTGGCTTTAATAATTTTTAAGCAAGTTTGTATAAGAAGGTAGTAAAAGTTTGATTTCTAACCCTAGGAGTGTTTTCCAGTGTGGTAAGGAAAAGACTCTTGGGTACCTGTTGCTGACTGAGCACCTTGCATACATGGACTCTAGTCATCTAAAGGCAGACAGCTTTCCCAAAAGCCAGGACCTGACCCTTGCTGAGACAGCTCCTTTCCTGGATTTTGTCACCCTGCAGGAGCTACAACTCTGCTTCCAGTGCCACCTCTCTATCATGTGGCCAGATGAACTCTTAGTTTTTTTTTTTTGTTTTTTTTTTTTATGTTATTGTCTTAAGTGTGTGGCCCAGATTCTTGTCAACGGCTTAACATTTTCCTGAAAAGAAGTGGGGAATGTTGTAAGGTAACCCAAATCACACGCTACCTGATTTGGAGCCCACCATTAAGCCCCTTTATATTTGTCTTTGTCTTTATCTTAAATCCTGTAATTGCTTGTAATGGCTTAAATGCAGTCGTCCTGGGTAAGAGTCACCCAAGGCATAGTCCCCTGCTCCCTTATCTTCCCCTGAGTTAGCACTTACCTAAATCAGTAAGCCTTGAAACAGCAGCATGTATAAGGATTATGGTGCAAGCCTGTATAGAGATCATGGGGAAAGTCTATCCCATGCAAGAGACCACCTTGTTCTGGGATGCTGACCCAGTAAGGTCCTCCACCCACAATGCTGACCAAGCAGGGTCCCCCACACCCTTCACCCCGAACATGACCCTGGCCATATTTCATGACCCCAACCTGTTCTGGGATATTCCACTCCCCCCTGTGCCCGCCACCCTGTACCCTCCACCCTGTTCTGAATAGGACCCCATCACATGGAGGGTCCCAGCTTTGTACCCTTGTGCCATGTTTCCCAAATTAGCCCTGAGGTAGATTTAATCAATGGCTGTTCTTGGCTTCTGTATATCACTGCTTACCATAGCTCCCCTCCCCAATTGTGATTTTTGCCTTTATAAACTCAGCCTAAACCCCAATACAGGACTGCCTGATTTGAGTGTATACTCTGGGCAGTTGTGCTCTTTATCAATAAATCCACACCGAAATTTACCCTGCACCCAGGCCTCAGCTCACTCTTATTTTCTTCACAACATCACTATTCTATGGCATTCTATGGGGGTGTGAGATGGGGTCTTACATACAGAAGGTTGTGGGAGGAATCTAGAGGTGGTCTAGAGGAGGAGTTTGGGGAGGGTCTTCAGGAGGAGTTAATGACGTCAATGAGTGATTAAGCGTTGAAGGTAGCTGGAGGCTACAAACTGTGGTGGGCTAGGCCAGTTCAAGGATGTATTGATATTTTGATAGGCTCAAGGGTAAGAAGTAGATGAACAATGGAGGGCTAGGCTAGTAACTAGGCTACTAGTTTGCAGTTAGTAGCTAGGCTAGAGGTCTGGGCCCAGCCACAATGTAAGGCTTATTGCCTCATGCAAATGCCTCATCAAATGAGACAATTTAATGAAGAGTCCACAGGAGGTTCCCAGAGCCTGTACCTCAAGGACTCAAGGAGAGCTTGAGGGGGCTCCCAGAGCCCATACCTCATCAAATTATACATGTGAAATTGTGTAAAACATCTTTAAATATTAACCATGTAACAAAAAAGGCAAAAAAAATGAAGACAGAAAATTTTATTTCAATTTGCACTCAAAGTTTATTAGTTCTCTCTCTGGTGGTAAATAGGATTTTTTCATCATGGGCTCTTTGGATCATTTTATTGATCAGAGTAGTCAAGTCTTTTCAGTTGACCAGCATTACAACATTGCTGTTATTGTACAGAAAAATGTTCTAGTCCTTACTTCACTTTGCATGAGTTCATAAAACAAAGTCACACAGACAGGAAGGGTACATGGCCATGAGGATCAATCCCAGACTTTTCCTAGACAACTCTTTGCCCTCCAGACCCTATTGACTCTCATCATAAGTCTCAGAGACAGATGGAAAAGCCAGACTAGTTTTCAGGGTTATATTGCACAGTTATGTAACTCTGGCCTTGTGTACTAATGTGTGTGTTGAACCTGTAATCTGAGTGTTCTTGGATTAGAGCCACACAAATCAAGAGGGGGAGTTTGAAGAGGGTGGAGTTTCAATACAACAGTGGCTCTCACCAAGATCTTTCCGAAAGAGGTAAATCTTTATTTTTTTGACTGACTTGCCTTTTGCCCCTTTCAGACTGTGTCTGTCAGTCAATCAGCCAGTGAGTCACTCAGCTAACCCACAGCACAGGCAGCCCTACAGAACAGCTTAGATACCTGTACCATGCAGAAACTCACTGCTCCGGACAAGATGTGGCTGCTTTCCCTGGTCCTCTGCTCCCTCACTGTTGTCTCCCTGCAAGGTAAGGGTATCTTTATTTTATTTTTTTTCTTTTAATTTCCAACTAAGAACAATTATAAAAGAAAGGTGTGATGTTATCTTGGTAGAAAACTAAGTGAGGACTGGGCTTGGGGTTTTGTAATTTTATGTTTTGGGGGGTTTGTTTTGTTTTTCCTGACAGCTTAGAACTTCCCTTTAGAAAACTTTCTCCGGAAAGGGATCTGTGGTTTTATTAAGGTAGTAGTTGTGTGAGAAAACTGATACTGTGGGCCACCTTCTTCTAAGCTAATTGCTGTTCTACTTAAGGAGGCCAGGGTGCTTTTTCTGGTTTAAGATAAACCAGAGTAAGTACCTAGGAAAATGAATCACTTAAGAACAAGCCAATCCCTGCTTTAAAGTAAAACTAATGGATTCTCAATCCCAGAAGCAATGAGAAATAGACAATTTATTAATGGCAGAGAAAAGAAAAAAACAATTTCCTGGAACACCTAGAAAATTTACACACTAGTATTGTGTTAATTTGTCCAAACAACCATTTGGATAGCCAAAATCAGAGAATATTGAAAGTTAGAGATCCCCTAGGTCAACCCTCTCATCCAATGAATGAAATCGAGGCCTAGAAAGGGGAAATGATTTGTTCAAGATCATCAAGCTAGTTGATGGCAGAATCCATAAAAGACACAGTTAAGTGTTTGTTTCCGTATATCTTTATATTGTCATTCTAGAGAATTTGTTGAAAAGTTATACCTTTCTCATAGGCAAAAATACCCATTTGTGCTAAAGCTAAAGGTTAAAATTCTTGATCAGTAAGGTAAGTAAAAGTAGAGTTAGAGGATCATCCAGGTACCCAAGGGCACCAGAGAACTCTGCTCACCGCAAATAATAGGTTTCAATAGATAGAAAGGATGAGAGGGGTGAAGGATCAGAGTGGGCAATGACTGGTGAAGAGATTATTGCTGGTGATTGATAAGCCCTCAATAATAAACAAAAGCATTTGCTGGCATGTGATCAGAGTTGGAAGTGGGAGTAGGTATTCAGGGGCAACCTTAAAGATATAAAAGAAGTAAAGAGGTAAAAACTTTCATGCTAGATTATGAATGTAAATGAGATGGCAAACTGACACTTTATCTAGATTCAAAATAAGTTTGCACTTGATTTATCTGGATCTTGCAATTTTGCATTATCTGGTATATTAAGTATCATCTGGATAATTCAGTTCACTTTGTATATTTCACATGGAGTTGGAGGTTATAGAGGGAAAACTCAGGTGAGCAGCTCCCTGCTAGACTCTAGTTCAAAAGAAGCATTAGTCCCTATGTATAGCAAGGGACTATGAAAGGAAGGAGTTGGGCTAGAACAAGGGCTCTTGAATCTGGGGTCTAGAGACCCCAGTAGTCTATGATTTAGTTGTGTATGAACGTGGATAGAAAAAGAATTGCATCTTTATTTAAATAGAATTGCTGTCCTTTGAAATTCTATGTATTTTAATCTATGCATTTAAAAACATTTTTCTTAACCAAGGAGTAATCTGTGAACTTGGATAGGAAAACAACTGCATCTTTATTTCAATTTATTTGCTTTCCTATGTGATTCTATGTATTTTAATTTATGTATTTAAAAACATTATTCTTAACAGAGGGCAATAAACTCACCAGACTATCTAAGAGGTTCATGACATCAAGAAATTAATCCCTGAACTAGTTAATTAGATAATAATAAATATGACTAATGACTAGATAATTAATATGATCTTTTCCTGCTCTGTCAGTGAGCCTATCAGGTCCTCAAGAAACAAATGAAAACAATTAATATTAAAGGGAATAATTCAGTATTGCCTGTAAGGAGATCAATTATGAGAAAATCTCCTGCCGAAGACAAGACATCTCTTTTTTTTTTTAATTAATTTATTAGTTTAGTTTCAGTTAACAAGATTCAATTCCATAGTTCCTTGATTTTCAAATTTCCTTTACTTCCCTCCCCCTCCCCTCATGACAGCATATAGTACAGTATAGGGTCTGCAAATGCATTCATATTAAACATTATTCCAATTACAAAGGCATATTGTACTAGGTGGGATGAAAGATGGTAAGGAAGAAGTAAAACCAAACAATGAGAAGAACAAGATCATTTAGTTTGCTTCCATCAGGATTCAGGCTCAGTTCTTTCTAGTTATATCTCTGGATGGCACATTTCTCACTTTCTTGAGTCATTCGGGATTAACTTATATCACTGCATTGCTGAAAAGAGTCCAGTCTGTCATAGTTGGTCGTCACAGATATGGTATGTCTGTGATTGTATACAAATTTCTTCTGATTCTACTCTTCTCGCTCAGCATCAGTTTGTATAAGTCTCTCCAGGTAATTATGAAATCCGTCACCTCCTCGTTTCTTATAGCACAATAAAATTCCATTACATTCATATACCACAACTTGTTTAGCCATTCCCCAATTGATGGGCACCCCTTTAGTTTCCAATTCTTTGCAACCACAAAAAGGGCTGCTGGGCTGTCCTCAGCAGGAGGTTAGCTTCTCTGTGCCGTTCTGTGGGTGCTGTGGCTCCAGAAGTTGTTCAGAGTCCCCTTTCACATTGTTTGAAATTTGTGTGGGGCAGAGCACATTGGAAATGCTGTTTCTACTCTGCCATCTTGACTGCGCCCCCCAAATGGCAGTTGTTTGTATTTTATCTCTCTCATTAGACTAAATTTCTTGAAATTAGGGACCATGGTTATTGTTTGCCTTTCTTTGTATCTCCAATACTTAGCTCAGCACCTGGTAGATAGCAGGCACCCAATGAATGCTTGTTAACTGACTGATTCACAACTATACAAATAACTAGAAGAATATTACTAAGATGATAGACATTTGTTTCAAGGATAAAGTTGGAGTCATCAGAAAAATTTTGCAATTTACCAAAAGCAATTCAACTCATTCTCCTCCTTTTGTTCAATTCTGGACTCAATTTGTCCACCTTTGGTGTGGTTTAAAATACACATGTTGCTTACAATGTCTCTCTAACACATGTACATTTATGTATACATATATTTATGTGTATATATATATATATATATATATATATATATATATATATATATATATATATATATATATATATATATACTGATGGACAAAATTCTATAGATTTTTCCAACCAATTACAAAATTGCCCTTTTATAAGTAATTGCTTATAACTATTAGCTTGGAATCTAGTCCATCATTCTGAACCCATTGAAATCCGTTTTTTTCTATAACCCCTTGAAGTGCCAGGGACTTTATGAAGAATTTTCTGATTGCCCTCAGCTGAAAATGATTTCTTCCTTGTAGAAGGCTTTGCCTGGATCTCTTCTTTATCACATTGTACTTTATCAATAGATGTGCATATGGTGCTCCTTACCCCGACCCCTCTTTAGATAGTTCATTTTGGTCATGGCTTGTTTCATTTTTCATTTTTGTATCCCCAGTGATATTTTGCATATAGTAGGTACTTAAATAAATGTTTACAGAATCAAATTTAATTAGCCAACCTTCCTATAATTTCCACCTAAGCCCCAACTTAACTCTCTTGGACCAAGCAGAACAAATTTTTTTTTTAAATTAATTTATTAGTTTAGTTTCAGTTAACAAGATTCAATTCCATAGTTCCTTGATTTTCAAATTTCCTTTACTTCCCTCCCCCCTCCCCTCATGACAGCATATAGTACAGTATAGGGTCTGCAAATGCATTCATATTAAACATTATTCCAATTACAAAGGCATATTGTACTAGGTGGGATGAAAGATGGTAAGGAAGACGTAAAACCAAACAATGAGAAGAACAAGATCATTTAGTTTGCTTCCATCAGGATTCAGGCTCAGTTCTTTCTAGTTATATCTCTGGATGGCGCATTTCTCACTTTCTTGAGTCATTCGGGATTAACTTATATCACTGCATTGCTGAAAAGAGTCCAGTCTGTCATAATTGGTCGTCACAGATATGGTATGTCTGTGATTGTATACAAATTTCTTCTGATTCTACTCTTCTCGCTCAGCATCAGTTTGTATAAGTCTCTCCAGGTAATTATGAAATCCGTCACCTCCTTGTTTCTTATAGCACAATAAAATTCCATTACATTCATATACCACAACTTGTTTAGCCATTCCCCAATTGATGGGCACCCCTTTAGTTTCCAATTCTTTGCAACCACAAAAAGGGCTGCTAAAAATATTTTTGTACATATGGGTCTTCCTCCCACTTCTATGATCTCTTTGGGATATAACCCTAGAAGTGGTATGGCTGGGTCAAAGGGTATGAAATTATTTATAATCCTTTGGGCATAATTCCAGATTGCTCTCCAGAATGGTTGGATAAGTTCACAACTCCACCAGCAATGTATTAGTGTTCCAATTTGTCCACATCCTCTCCAGCATTTGTCACTTTCTTGTTTTGTCATCTTAGCCAATCTGACTGGAGAGATGTGGTATCTCAGAGTTGTTTTGATTTGCATTTCTCTAATTAATAGTGATTTAGAGCATTTCTTCATATGCTTATAGATATCTTTAATTTCTTTCTCTGAAAACTTCCTATTCATATCCTTTGACCATTTCTCAATTGGGGAATGACTTGTATTCATATAGATTTGGCTCAATTCTCTATAAATTTTAGAAATGAGTCCTTTATCAGAGACACAAGTTGTAAAAATTCTTTCCCAATTTCCCACCTCCCTCTTGATCTTGGTTACATTGGCTTTGTTTGTGCAGAAGCTTTTCAATTTAATGTAATCAAAATTATCCATTTTGCATTTTATAATGCTCTCTAATTCTTGTTTGGTCCTAAAATCTTCCCCTCTCCACAGATCTGTCAGGTAAACTATTCCTTGCTTTCCCAAATTGCTTACAGTATCATCCTTTACACCTAGATCATGCACCCATTTAGACTTGATTTTGGTATATGGTGTTAGATAGTGATCTATGCCCAGTTTCTGCCATACTGTATTCCAGTTTTCCCAGCAGTTTTTGTCAAATAGTGCATTCTTATCCCAAAAACTGGGGTCTTTGGGTTTATCGAACAATAGATTGCTATATTCATTAACTGCTGGGTCTCCTGCACCTAATCTATTCCATTGATCCACTACTCTACACCTCTGCCAGTACCAAGCAGTTTTGATGACTGCTGCTGTATAATACAGATTAAGATCTGGCATAGCTAGTCCACCTTCCCTAGCATTTCTTTTCATTAATTTCCTTGATATTCTAGACCGTTTGTTTTTCCAAATAAATTTTGTTATTATTTTGTCTAACTCTACAAAGTAGTTTTTTGGTAAATTGATTGGTATGGCACTAAATATATACTTTAGTTTGGGTAAAATTGTCATTTTATTATATTAGCTTGACCCAGC
>WOXC01007155.1:0-201311 GCA_011680675.1 Gymnobelideus leadbeateri | reverse complement strand
TAGCCCCAGGGCAGCAGGGCCAGAAGCCGGCTGGAGAGACCCCAGAACACCAGCAGCAGTGGCGACTCCAGAATTATCAACACAGACATGCTTAGGACAAAGTAAGAGGTTAGTGTCCTATGGACTTTGGGACCAGTATTTGGGGAATGCGTCGGCTTCCTCCCCTGGGGGCTAGAAGCCACTGAGGAGACACGCCATTTTGTAGTTTTTCAGAGGCAGCTCCAGCTCCTGGCCTGCGAACTGTAGGGAGATCCAGTGACCAGTCTTGGGGGGTAATCGCTCTTGCTTTAACCTCCCTGGATCTGGATTGTGATCTAGGGTGGAAGTTGTGGGTGGGTTTACAGCTTGCCAGAAAGGGAAGTTGCCCCCCACACGTTCGGGACGAAAATTCCTCTATCTGGCCTTAAAGCCATAGTGTGGCCACAAGCCCAAAAGTCAAGTAATTAAGTGGCAACATGCCAAGGCAAAGGAAACAGAAAACTGCAACCCTAGACTCCTATTTTGGGGGCATAGAGCGGGAAAAGGACTGTGAGGTCAAAAGTCCTGCTCCAAAAGCCACAGGGGAAAACATGAGCGGGTTGCAGGCCATAGAGGACCTTAAGAAGGACTTTAAAAATCAAATAAGAGAAGTGGAGGAAAAATTGGAAAGATAAATGAGAAGGATGCAGGAAAAGTATGAAATGAGGGTCAACAGCCTGACTGAGGAAAACAACAACACCTTAAAAAATAGACTAACTCAAATGGCAAAGGAGGCCCAAAAGGGCAATGAGGAGAAGAATGCCTTAAAAAGTCGAATTTGCCAGATGGAAAAAGAATCTCAAAAGTTCACTGAGGAGATTTATTCCTTCAGAGTTAGACTGAGCAAATGGAAGCTAATGACTTTATGAGAAATCAAGATGCTGTTAAGCAGATCCAAACAAATGAAAGATTAGAAGGCAATGTGAAATATCTCATGGGAAAAACTACTGACCTGGAAAATAGATCCAGGAGAGACAATTTAAAAATTATTGGACTACCTGAAAGCCATGATCAAAGAAAGAACCTAGAAATCACCCTTCAAGAAATTCTCAAGGAAAATTGCCCTGATGTTTTAGACCCAGAGGGCAAAATAGAGGTTGAAAGAATCCACAGATCACCTCCTGAAAAAGATCCCAAAAAGAAAACTCCAGGAATATTATAGCCAGGTTCCAGAATCCCCAGATCAAGGAGAAAATACTACAAGCAGCCAGGAAGAAACAATTTCACTATTGTGGAAACACAATCAGAATAGCCCAGGACCTGGCAGCTTCTACACTGAGGGATCGAAGGGCATGGAATATGATATTTCAGAGGGCAAAAGAGCTGGGACTGAACCCAAGGGTCACCTACCCAGCAAAACTGAGTATTTTGTTTCAGGGGAAAATATGGTCATTCAGTGGAATAGAGGACTTTCAAGCATTCTTGAGGAAAAAACCGGAATTGAATAGAAAATTTGTCATCCAGACACAAGAAGCAAGAGATGCCTGAGAAGGTAATCAGGGAAAAGAAATCAAAAGGAACTTATCAAAGTTGAACTATTTACATTCCTATATGGAAAAGCAATAACTGTGACTGATGATATCTTTCTCACTATGAAAATAATGGAAGAAGGGTGTATGGTCACTTGAATACATATGTGAATGTGTGTGTATATGGTTACAGTTATATATGGATAGAGGGCATAGGTTGAATTTGTTGGGAAGGGAGAGTACTCAAGGGATGAAATTGTGAGGTGAGAGAGGAAAGTGGCAAGAGGAGATGGGGAGAGACAGGGTAGGGTAAACTATCTCATGTGGAAGAAGCAAGGGGAAGTGGTTGCAAGGGAGGGGGAGAATAGGAAGGCAAAAAAGGCAAAACCACATTCTCATTGAATTTGGTTCAGGGAGAGAATGACATACATACTAAATGGGATATCTCAACCCACAGCAGAATAGGGGAAGGGGGATGAGAGGAGGGATGATGGATGGGAGGGCATCCTTGTGGGGAGGGGTGGTTGGAAGTACCCACTATAGAAGAAGGACAGGATCATGTAGGGAATGGACCAGGTGTGGGGTGGGATGAGTGGGAGGGAATTATAAGTAGCCTTGTACAATATATCTACTATGATAATGTTTTGCATAGCTAGACATGTACAACATATACTGAATTACTTATCTCCCCAGAGGGAATGGGTGACAAGGAGGAAGGAAATGGATCTGAAATTCGAGGTCTTAACATTAAATGTTTCAAATATATATAGATACTATTATTAATACTCTTTTGCTTATAATTGGGAGATAAGATGTGCAGGCATTGGGACACAAAGATTCACCTTCCTCTAATGGAAAAGTCGAAGGGGGTATGAGAGAAGGTATGGGAGAGAGCAGATTGGAGGAAGCGATATCTTGTGGGACTGCTATTCTGGGAGGTTGGGTAGGGGAATAACGGGGGGGAATGATTGTAACTCAAAATCTGGCAGAAATGAGTGATGTAAAACAGAAGTTAATAAAGCATTTGTTTAAAAAAATAAAAAAATAAGACTTAATTTTGTTTCATTTTTGATCGGCTAGTAATTATAGAACAAGAAAAATAATGTATTTTCAGTTCAACAAACATTTATTAAAGCCTGCTATTTTATTAAATAAGTATTGGGGTCAAAAAAAATTAAGAATAGCCCCTTCCCTCTGGGGACTTAGATTCTCTTAATGAGATACAAAATGTAAACATGTAATTTGACAAAGAGCATTACCAGCTCAGGATCAGGAAAGACTTTGTATTTGTAAAGAGTCTCAAGTGCATGAATGATCCAATGTATGTCTTTTATGAAACCAGTGTGAAGAGCTCTCCTTAAAAGGGTAGAATTCTATCCATACTTGAATTGATCTACCAAGGACTTTGTAATAGGGTGGCCTAATTGTGACTGACTTCTGATGAGTTGAAATGGTATTTTGAATCAATGGATCAAATGAGAACGCAAACATTTTTGCTTAGATGTTAAGGCAGACCTAGAACCCAACTATAGCCCATTAAATAGCCAAGGAAAGAAGCAAGGGCCTGTGACCACCAAACTACTTCTTTAAAAATAGCTGTGTCAGCCAAGCTGAAGGAGTCATTAAATTATCTTAATCTCTGCCTTTCCTTGGCCTCCAGTCCAGTTAGCTTTTTTACTAATGGATTTGCCCTGACTACTTAGGTCTGAATGGTACTCTGGGGTGGAGACCAGTATCCTCTGCTGTTATGATTTTATTGCTGTCTTCTTCACCAGGAACCTGCTTCACCTCACCTCCTTGGGCCCTGAGGTCAGAAGCTAAGCAGAGAAAAGCAGATTATACTGCCTGTTGTTTTTCCAATGTGCCAGTTTGGGACTGAAAATATAGATTCTTTCATTTCAGTAGCTGGACCTGCTTGCTGCCCCTCTTTCAGAATTCCTCATCATGTTTCCTGTCTAGATGAACAGAGGGATACAGTCAGTGAAGTAATGGATGAAGTCTGTGCCCGTTGTTCACAGAGCTTTAAAGTATAAAACAATTTTATTTATACGATAAAGGGTAGAGACAGGATTCACATATGCACCTACCAAGAATCAAAAACCACCTTTTCATCCATTGGTCCAGCCCCACAAGACCTATCTCTAGCCCTTGTGACTTAGAATATCACCTTAGCTGGGGCTCCAGTCAAATTAAGGTTTGCTCCTCTTTGTTGGTCCTTGGTGCTGCCTTGCTCATTCACTCCAGCTGCTCCCCAACTCCCCACCTCCTCACTGGTGACCTCAGCGTTTGGTTGTCTCTGACCTCCCCTTCTTGACAGGCTTCTGCTTAGATGTGCATGCTGTTCCACTGCCTGTTAGCAGGTATCTGGTGCCAGCTACCTCTTCTCAGAGAACCAGCTGCAGCAGCCTGCACGTTACCCTCACAGTGTTAAAGCTCTTTCATGCCTTTGAGGGCTAGGATGCTTTTGGCTGATTTAAACCTTTTTTTCCCCATATACCTGACTAGCCCACCTTTCATGGAAAGGTCTTTTCAGTTGACCATAGAGACAACTTTTTCTTTTTTTTTTCTTTTTGGAGGGCATTTGGGGTTAAGTAACTTGCCCAAGGTCACATGGCTAGGTTTTTATTTGTGTGGGTTAAGTGTCTGAGGCCGGATCCGAACTCAGGTCCTTCTGACTCCAGGGCCAGCGCTCTACTAACTGCGCCACCTAGCCGCCCCCATGGGACAGCTTTTTCTTGATCCTTTCAGTTGGGCCTCTTTTTCACTCCATGTATGTCCAAGGTGAATTTGGTTCTACCTTCCTCTAACACCTGAAGCAAACACCTCCAATTAATAGGTCTTCTAGGATTCAAAGAGGCACTTCTATCTTTTCATTTATCTTGCTTCTCCTCTCTTCTCTGAGGCAACTGGGCAGGATTATGTTCTTTAACTGGGGTCCCTGCTTCAGAGATAGCCAAGAGGGAGGGCAGAACCTCTAACTCCCAGCAACTTGTGCCTTGGAGTAAGCAAGGCAAGACCTCACTAAACATATAATTATTTTAAAATTTCTATTCTGACCAAAATTTGGATTTATAACTGCATTTCTGTTATAACTGACCACCAAATAAGTTGATCTGGATCAGAGGATAGTTTTATGAGTTGTAAGCTACTAGAAATTTGTTAAGGGAAACATTATATTTAAATTTACTCTTGTGCCACAGGGGTGGGGGGCACAGTGGGCCCATTCTTGCCCTGTAACCTTTTTTTTCAAACCATGGCTCATTAGTGCATCTTTCAGATTTCATGCTACTATCATTTTTTCTTATTTATTGATATGCCCAAATCCCCAGGTCTTATACAGGGAGAAAACTATAGGTTTACTTCACCTTATCTACGTTTCTCTGTTCTACAGTAAAAACCCATCAACCTTTGAAGTATTTGAAAAGAATTTCCTATGAAGCAAGCCCATCTTCCTCCACAGATAGAAAAAGATCAGAATTCACATTTTATAATTTTCTTCCCAGAATGTGTACTTACTCTTCTAAGTCCTTATGGCTTAAAATTCTTTTTTTGAGTTGGGCTTTCCCATTCATTCATTTCTAGTTCTGTGGCCATAGAATCAGCTGGCCAGAGCTGCCCAAAATACACATATAGAATCTGCTTTACTAGTTATTCCCATGCTAAATGGGAGTATGGGCTTAGGCAGACCTTGAGCACCTCAGAAATCATCCCTCTGACCCAGTGCCTGTGTCCTGGGAAAGCCATTGATACTAGCTCCCCCATCCCCAAAGCACACAGAACTCTTAGAAATGCTCTTCTGTGTCTAGGCTCCACATCTGCCTCCTCCTCCGTTATTTCTTGCCACTCTTCCCTGGAACTTTTTTTTCTGACTTTCTGACTGCCTCCCAGCTTCCTTTGAGCCTGCTCTAGGGCCCTCTCCAGTCAGTGCCACCTCCCTTCTGTGGCCTCCTGAGCCTTCCCCAGCACTGACCTTCTCTCTCCCTGCCCTGCACCGTGGTCTCCTGACCAGACTTTGCCATGTTTTGCTCTTGTCTGGCACTTCCTGCCTTTCCCTTCTTGAGATCTCATCCTCTCTCCTCTGTTACCTTCCTAGAGCTGTCACTGTTGCTTACCCCTTCTTCCTGCTCATCCTCATTCTCCTCTTTACCCTGACTTGTCACTACTGTCTACAAACATGCCTTAACTTTCATTTGACGCTTCCCTCCCTTCAAACTACTTCTCTGTCTTCCCCCCAACCCACCCCTCAGTGTCAAGCTCCAAGGGAAAGGTATCTTCATTTTCTTTACTTCTTCTTCTTCTTCTTCTTTTTAAAGCAGTTGGGGTTAAGTAACTTGCTCAAGGTTACACGGCTAGTCATTATTTATGTGTGGGTGCTCATTTTCTGAGGCCAGATTTGATCTTTGATCTCGGGTCATCCCAACTCCGAGGCCGGTGCTCTTACTCACTGCGCCGCCTAGCCGCCCCCTTTAGGGCAATTGGGGTTAAGTAACTTGCCCAAGGTTACACAGCTAGGTTTTTTTTTTTTTTGTTTGTGTGGGTTAAGTGTCAGAGGCCGGCTCTGAACTCAGGTCCTTCTGACTCCAGGGCCGGCGCTCTATTCACTGCGCCACCTAGCCTCCCCGGTATCTTCATTTTCTGCCTCTCCTTCCTCACTCCCCACTTCTCAGTGAAGGTTGAGCAATCCGGCTTCCAGCCCCAACGCTCTACTGAAACTGCCTGTTCAAAAATGACCAATAACAGTTTAGCTTAAATCAGATGTCCTTTTTCAGTCCTCATCCTTCTTGATCTCTCTGCAGCCATTGTTCTTAACAACAATAACAAAAATTTAATGTAGTTCAAAAATCGGCCAACATTTTACTTGAGGGGTAGTGTTGTATCGTGGATAGGACACTGGATTTAGGTACCCTATATGAAGAGGTCTTGAAGAAGAGTATTTTGAGAAGCCTTTGCCTTTGGGGCTGTGCTCTCCTCTTTGATTGGCTCTGTCCTCTTATTCAGTATTCATTTTCATTGGCATACTTTTCTGTCCTTTCTTGTCCCCTAGGCTCTATCTTCCTCCACTGTTACCCCCTTTCTTTCTTGGACCTTGATGCCAATCTTAGGCCTCAACTCTCTGTGGTTAGGAGATTCTCCCAGGACACTGGCATGGGGTTAACTTTGGAAGCTGGGTGCCTAAAATATAGCAACCACAAGGGTTGCAGGCAGGGTGGTGATACTGGAATAGCTGCCCCTGGGAAACTTCTATGTCATCTTCCTGTGATTTCTTCATTTATAGGTTTGATATGTATATCATCTGTGCTTTTATTCCAACCATTTATTTTTTTTTTTAATGTTAAATAACGTGTGGCCAATCACAGATCCCTGGATACTCTACTATAGACCTTCTTCTAGGTTGACATGAATTTTCTTTTGTTCCAGTTGTTCAGCCAGTTCTGAAAATCTGTCAGGGATTCTTTTTTTTTTCTTTTTGGAGGGCAATTGGGGTTAAGCAACTTGCTGAAGGCCACACGGCTAGGTTTTTATTTGTGTGTGCATTAAGTGTCTGAGGTCGGATCCGAACTCAGGTCCTTCTGACTCCAGGGCCAACACTGTACTCACTGCGCCACCTAGCCACCCCAGGGATTCTTAACTTGTTTTGTATCTTGAGCCTTCTGGAAGTCTGGGGAAAGCTACAAACCTTTTCAAAATAATGCATAAAATAATATATGAAGGATTACAAGGAAATCAGTGCAGTGAAATATACTTATCAGGGGCGGCTAGGTGGTGCAGTGAATAGAGCACTGGCCCTGGAGTCAGGAGGACCTGAGTTCAAATCCGGCCTCAGACACTTAACACAGATATTAGCCGTGTAACCTTGGGCAAGTCACTTAACGCCAATTGCCCTCCAAAAAGCAAAAAAAAAAAAAAATACACTTATCAGAATATTTTATAAACAAATTCTTAGACTCCAGATTAAGAACCACTGGTGTAATTGTACTGTTATTTAGCTTGTTTTTTCCCCATCTTGTCTATAAGAAGGCATGAGAGACATCCAGAGTCTCACCTCATAGATTATTCTTCTTGATAGTGTCTCCATTCCCTTTAAAGTATCCAGAGTTGAAAATGTTAGAGGCAGTTTTCTTACTATGATGAGTCTCAGAGAAGTTTGACCCAAAGCTAGTCAGACAAAGAAAACAAGTTTGTAAGAAATTATTTTCAAGTAAAAAGGCCTTCCATACAGGGATTTGCACACCCTCATTAATGTGCCTGAGCTCTAAAAGGTAAATCAGTCAGCAAAAAAAAGATTGTCCACACTGCAGGCTGAAGCCACACCTGTGCCTTCATCTGGCCCTCTAAGGTGAGTAGACCCACTTTAGCTATTTCATTTCTTTTCATATGATGATGTTCTTAGAAGAAAATGTAACCTTTGTCACATTGCGTCAGACTTGTATTCCAAATAGCCCAGAATTTTGCTTCTAACAAAGGCATCATAGGCATGTTATGGAAGGTCATGATCATCTCATGTGACAACACCTCATTTATCAAGGGCATGTCCTAGAAATCCACTTTCATTACTAAAGGCATCTGTAATTTTGTTGGTGAGAATACTTTTTCATGGGCACACATCATATGCCTTAGCTAGGCCCTGCTTTCCCTCTCCCCCCTTCTTCATGCCTTAGGAGAAACTCTTTTGTGTTGCTATGGCAAAAAAACTTCCACATCCCATTGGCTACTTTGTGATGAGCCTGTGCAAATTTAGGTTTATATATTCCATCACTGGGGCCATTCTTAAAGCATATCCAGGTTGCTGAGAACTTCTGAAGCCTTAAATCCATGGTCATTTCTACATCATGAAGAGGCAGATACATAGTACTTTGGCAGAGCTCAGCATTTCTTCTAATTAAAATATCCTCTTAAATAAATAATTCTTTGCATTGAAGATGTTTCAGCATAAAATTTTAAAATCTTTTATTTAATCCAGTTACAATCATTGTGTAAAAGCCTGGGGATGCTATAGCAGTACTTCCTGGAAAAAACTGCAAAATATATTTCTGTAAAGTCAGTTACATTATCATTCAGTAGTGTTATCTTTACTTCAGGTGAAGTGTTCATTGGTGATGACTCCTACATTTTCTCTTTGAGTCTTTTAGGCCTATGTACAGTAGTTAATGATCCACAGTTACATGTATGTGGAAAGTATGAAAGGAACCTTGCAGTTAAACCCCTTTGTAAAAAGAATTGGTTTTTAAACTTGTTTCCTAAGTCATCTCTCCTATATATTCGCTTTTCCTAAAGTAGGGCTTGGAGCTTACCCTGCTATTTATGTCCTTGTTATCAGTCACTCTTGAAGCCCTTAGTTTAGCCATCATTTGAATACTTCACCCTCAGGGAGTCTTTAGGGAGCCCCTTACAGGGAGTGAGATGGCATGGTTTCAATAACAAGTCGTGCTTTTACCTGGCTCCCTTTGATCAAGGTGCTAGCAGTTGGTGAAATGGTCTTTGTTAGTTAACTCTGCTTTCTCTGGCTTTCCTTCTTACCTGACTGTTCCTTCTCGTTCTGCCGCCAGATCACCTAGCCACAAAAGGCTAAGTCTTGTTGGTGGATTGATTGGTCTTTAAAGCCAACTTCTAGGCACCTTTTGGGTTTTCTTTACATGATTTGTTTTTACCGAACTGAAGTACCTACCTTTCCCTAAACCTCCACTTTGCCTTTGCATAGGCCTAGTCAAATACATGCATCATACATTCCCCTCATCTCTGATGCTTAGAATCCTTAACTTCCCCAAGGTGCACAGTTTAGGCACCCCCTCCTACAAAAAGGGAGGCTTTCTGGATTCCTCAAGTTTTAATATTCTCTACCTTCTCAAATTAATTTGTATGCATGTTTTATCTCCTCCCTTTAGTATAGTGTAAGCTTCTTGAGGACAGGAAGTATTTTTCATTTTTTCTTGGTGTTTTCCATCCCTATCCCATCACCGTGTGCCTTGTACACAATAGATACTTAAGTGCTTATAGAGTTCAATTATATATTGAATTATTTTAAACTGTAGTAAATTTAAAAAATTATATTCTTTAATGAGTCTACATTAAATTGCAACACCACAGTGTAATAAATGCTTACTAAGCACCTACTATGTACAGATCACTGTGCTAGTTACTGGGTTTATTGTGAAATCTTTGAATGACATATTACATCAGAAATTTATTTATTTATTTCACTTTATTTGTGAGTTATTGTTTAAGCTTATGTTGAAATGCATTTGGGATATATATTTCTAATACTGTAGCATTTTTATATCTAGTCATTATTTTGATTTTTTAAAGAAGTGAGTCAGAAGCTTTTAATATGGTATAACTTATTGACAATAAAATCAGAAAATTTCCAAATTAATTCTTTTTTTTTTTTTTAATGTAGCTTGCCCAGTTTCGGCAAAAGAAAGCTCAGTCTGATGGACAGAATCCGTCCAAGAAGCAGAAAAGGAAGAAAAAATCATCAGCCAAAAAATATGAAGATTCTTCATATACTTCCAATATTGATCAGTCACAAGGTGATGAGTTGTATGTGACTAGCTCTCAGAGAGGAGCTTCAGTGACTCCTGAGTTCAGTATAATGAGAACTTTACACACTGGAGAAATAATCAAACATGACCAGACCTACACTATTGAAGTAAGTATCTGGATTGAAAAAGATTTCTGAATGAAACCTTTGTAGTGACAATAACAGTAACATCTCTTATTCAGTTTGGTACCATTTAATGTCTTCTTTATTTCTTTAGTTTCATAACTAAGTGGTCATACTTAGAAATAGGAGTGTCCCTCTTTGCAAAATACAGACACATTCAATTTTTTTCTTTTCAGTTTTTATTGATGTTTTTTGTTTTTGTATAATACTCATTTTTCAGATAAGTTATTCTCTTTTTTTTTTTTTTAAAGCAATTGGGGTTAAGTAACTTGCTCAAGGTTACACGGCTAGTCATTATTTATGCGTGGGTGCTCATTTTCTGAGGCCGGATCTGATCTCGGGTCATCCAAACTCCGAGGCCGGCGCTCTTACTCACTGCGCCACCTAGCCGCCCCTTTAGGGCAATTGGGGTTAAGTAACTTGCCCAAGGTTACACGGCTAGGTTTTTGTCTGTGCGGATTAAGTGTCGGAGGCCGGCTCCGAACTCAGGTCCTTCTGATTCCAGGGCCGGCGCTCTATTCACTGCGCCACCTAGCCGCCCAGATAAGTTATTCTCTTAAGAATCTAAGTACACAAATATTCTTTTGTTGAAAATAACTACAAAACAAAAAATGGTAGAAGATAAAGTTTTAGAAAAGCAGTTCAAGATCATAAATATAATAGGAAACCAGTAAAGTTGTTTGCATCTATAAAGTTGCTTGCACATTTTTTGAATTTCACAATAATAGATGGGAGTCAGAAATAATTATTTCAATATAATAATGTGTCCTATATGCTTTTTCTAAAAGAAATAACAGTGTTTCTTTTGCCTGAAAAAAGAAGAAATGTGATTTTATAAGGTAGTACATGGGGAAGGGAGTTTCTGAGAGACAGAAGAAGATTCAGAGATTTCATGTTCAAAGTCTAGCTGTGTGAGCTAGGATAAGTCACTTGTCTGAACTTCTATTTTCTTATCTTTAAAATTAAGAGCTTAACCTTGATAATCTCTAATGTCACTTTCACCTCTAGATTCCTTGATTCTTTGATCCCATTTGGATATTCATGTTTCTAACACAAGAAGTACCTAATGTACTTTCTTTTAAAAAACTTTTGCTTTTATTATAACGTTATCAACAAACATTTTAATTTGTAAATGAGAACAAAAAATGATTATATATAAAACCTCATACTCCTGTTATATACATTTTGTTCTTTAAAGGTATGTATTAAATTCATATAAGAAAGTGTTAACAAAATCATTCTATGACTCTTTCTGAACTGTTTTTTGTTTTTCTGTGTTAATGTACTTTTCATTTGACTACATTTGAGAAATAACTGGTCCTCATTGAAACAGTCATCATAAAAAATAAATGGCACAATTCCAGCTGGTTCCCTTTTATCTGCTTATTCAAAGACAGTACAGACTAGTGGTTACTTAGAATGGAAAGGAAGACACCTAAGTAGTTTTATAGAGTTGGCACTGTATTGTCCCATCTGGTTGTAGTTATCTCAGCTACCGACAAATAGTGTTTAGACCAGACATCTTTTTCAGGTTAGTCTGAGAGCTATAAATTTATAATGCATTTGTCTATATTAGATCCAGTGGAGAAATTAAATTTCCTAAGTTAGCATTTTATTAGCTTGAAAAAATTACAACACATATTTTTAGATCTAAGTAACAGTTGAACTAATTTTGCTATAATTTGGATCGTTAACCTTAAAAAGGTTTACAAAAGTTTAATAGCTAATTAGTTACTTATAATTATCATTTTCATTAATCAAAATAATACATCTCCTTTCACCCATTGTCATACTTTGAATGTGTTTGTAGGTGTAGCTATAAAAACTTGCATGTAAGAAGAATTTTCCTTGCCCCACTTTTCAATATCTAGAGCAAAGGCTCTCAAACTTTGTGTTGTCTTCAGTGGTTTTTTTCACAGTGCTCTCTAGGCCAAAAGAAATACCCAGCACTTATTACATATTAGCATTACCTATTAAATACTTAGTTCCAAACAACTTAAAAAGTTTTCATATCCTAACAACTTAGTAGCTGTTTGAAAAAATAATACACATAAATTTAAAGAAAAAATAGTTTTTAAAATTTTGTTCTTAAATTACTAGAGTTACTTAAAAATGGGACCTTGTATGCCTGTTAGGCACAATTTCTCAAACATTGGAATTAGATTTAACACCACCACCCTCATTTCCTGTGTTGTTTGTCTCTGTGTTCCCCTCAGAATTTTAAAATTTCACTAAGCCTCCCTGTTGCTGTGGTATCTGCAAAATTTGAGAACCAGAGATTTAGGGTGTTATCTTTGCAGGTGAAATGGAATGCCAATTAGGGGATTGGCCAAATGGGAAGCCAATTAGGAGGCTCCTCTGATAGAAAAAGTCTGTTAACTTTAATCGAGTTTCTTTTTGGAGTCTAGAAGTGTCAAGGCCAGAACAGGGAATATTTTGGCATATTGCATTTCATCATTATAAGCACTTGAATATTTGACTGCTGGAGTTTATCTGCTAGCCTGGAACTGTGTCTCCTGGAGTTGTGCTAAAACACCAGGAGATTTGGCTGCTGGAGAACGCTGGTGCACATGGTGGTTTTCCGAGCTATTGTGTACTGGATCCCCTGCTTGTGCTGAAATTCTCAGGGGTCCTTGGTATTGGTGCTTGCCTGCTCCACCACCCTGGGGCTCAGGATCTCCCCCTGGTTTGCAGGGGTGAGATTTGCCCACTGGCTTGCTGGGATGCTTCCTGCCCTGTACTGCTCCCTCTCCCCCAGAGTTTGAAGGGCCTTTCCCATTAATCTCCCAAGTTTCCTGGGCTATAAGACTGCTGTACCCCATCTTTCTACTGGCTCAGCTATTCCAGAGTTTTCCTGGGGTAATATTTTCTGGACTTTCAGAGCTCAATAAGGAAGAGTGAGAATGACTTCCTTCTTACTCTGCCATCTTGACTCCTAGAAATAGGAACGAGGTCTTTCTGACTCCAAGGGTATCTCACTGCTTACTGCCTCTTGACGCTAGGCTAGGCTGCCTTCCTCTAACATTCTTGATATTTGATATCTATCTGTATGTATGTATATATTATTATACATACACATATACATGTTTGTGTATGTAAACACCATGTATAATATATATCATATTATGACAATAATAATGTCCCAGACTTCTGATACTTTGTACTAAAAAGTTACCTGTCAGTCAGTCTTTTGACAAAATAATTTTCCCCAACTCAGCCTATTGCTCCAAACTTATCTCAAAAAAAACTGCTAAAAATCTTTATACTTAATAAAGCAAATAATACAGATATGATCAGGGAAAACCAAGAAATGGAAAACCTGTGTGTGGGGGGGCGGGGTTGTACATTTTGCTACAATATGAATCAGAGATATGGAGGAGTAAAAGGAACATGCAGCTGAAAAATATTTAAATGTGTACTTGACAGCTTTTTTATCAGGTGGCAAATGGATCCCCAGATACGACAGTCTAGGAATAGTATTGTTATAAGACTGTAGGCAGATGTCATGAGAGCATTGCATTTGCCCACATGAATGTGAGCACTCTCCATAGCCAAGGTTGTATAGAAGTTCTCTGAGAAATACATACAAGCTGTGGCTATAAAGTAATGATACTGAGGGGTTAGGAGGATTGGTTTAGTTTTTAAATTGCATCACCGTTTCTGTATCCTAATGAGAATCACCCTTCAGAGTGCTTGTTGGCACAAGTATTATTATCTGCATTTTATAGATGAGGAAGCTGTGGTTCTGAGGCACTGGGCCTGAGGCTTGGACCCTCAGTATTCTTATTCCAGTGCCAGTGATTTTTTCCGATAGACTATCCCTTGTCAAAGGACTGAGTACCTGCCACCAACGACAGTGTGGCACAGGCTTTGATGTCAGCTCTAAAAAAAAGGAATTAAAAAATTATTTTTCAACAATGACATTGTATCCTCCCAAGGTGACTCCTTGAAGCCTCATTTGGATATTTAAATTCCTGTTTATTCAAAAACTAATTCATTCTTTTACAATCCCACCTCATACATTTTGATAGAAAAAAGTGACAGTTTAGTCAAGCAAGGTCTTGCAACTGAGTTCTACCCACCCTGCCCCCCACCCCAAAAAAAAATCCAAGTTCTTTTTCAGGATATGGGATTTTGATGAAGAGACTGTGAATTTTCTCTTGAATAGCTTAGAGCTCTTCTGTTTCCTCAAGAGGCCCAGAACCAGGTCCTTTTTACCTCAGTACCCTTTAGAACCAGCATTTTACTGCCATGCAATTTTGTTGCTGTAAAGAAATTGGTCTGCTTCTTCTCTCTCTTTTTTTTTCCTTTTTGGAGGGCAGTTGGGGTCAAGTGACTTGCCCAAGGCCACACGGCTAGTTTTTGTGTTAAGTGTCTGAGGCCGGATTTGAACTCAGGTCATCCTGACTCCAGGGCAGGTGCTTTATTCACTGTGCCACCTAGCCGCCCTCTTTTTTTTTTTAATATTTTTAAAAATTAAATTTTATGTTTATTTTTAGTTTACATCATTAATTTCTACGAGATTTTGTGTTACAAAATTTTCTCCCTGTCTTTCCTCTACCCACCATGCCAAAACGTCGATCCCACTGTATGCTTCCTCCCCCAGTATGCTCTCTCCTATATCCTCACCCATCCCCCCTCTGACTTTCCAGTAGGGCAAGATGGATCTCTATACCCCATTGCCTGTTTACCTTCTCATGCTTCTCTTGCTTCTTGTATCTGAATGTCAAATTTTCTATTCAACTCTGGTTTTTTCCTCAAGAATGCTTGAACGTCCTTTTTCCACTGAATGACCGTATTTTCCCCTGAAACATGATACTCAGTTTTGCTGGGTAGGTGATTCTGGGTTTTAATCCCAGCTCCTTTGGCCTCCAGAATATCATATCCAAGCCCTTCGATCCCTCAGTGTAGAAGCTGTCAGATCTTGTGTTATCCTGATTGTGTTTCCACAATATTCAAATTGTGTCTTCTTGGCTGCTTGTAATATTTTCCCCCTTGATCTGGAAATTCTGGAACCTGGCTATACTATTCCTAGGAGTTTTCTTTTGGGGATCTTTTTCAGGAGGTGATCAGTAGATTCTTTCAACCTCTATTTTGCCCTCCAGTTCTAAAACATCAGGGCAGTTTTCCTTGAGAATTCCTCCTCCTCCTCCTCCTCCTCTTCTTCGAAGGCAGTTGGGGTTAAGTGACTTGCCCAAGGTCACACAGCTAGTTTCTGTGTGTTAACTGTTTGAGGTGGGGCTTAACTTAGGTCTTCCTGACTCCAGGGCTGGTGCTCTATTTACTACACCACCTAGCTGCCCCAAGAATTTCTTGAAAGATGATTTCTAGGTTCTTTTTTTAATCATGGATTTCAGGTAGTCCAATAATTTTAAAATTATCTCTCCTGGATCTATTTTCCAGGTCAGTGGTTTTTCTAATGAGATATTTTGCACTGACTTCTACTTTTTCATTTGTTTGGATCTGTTTATTTGATTTCTCATAAAATCACTAGCTTCCATTTGTTCCAATCTAATTCTGTAGGAATTATTCTCTTCAGTGAGCTTTTAAGATTCTTTTTCCATCAGGCAAATTTGGCTTTTTAAAGCATTTTTCTCCTCATTGGCTTTTTGAGCCTCTTTTGCCATTTGAATTAGTCTACTTTTAAGGTGTTATTTTCTTCAGTCAGGTTGTTGATTCTCTTTTCATGATTTTCTTGTATCATTCTCATTTCTCTTCCCAATTTTTCTTCCCCTTCTCTTATTTGTTTTTCAAAATCCTTCTTAAGCTCCTCTGTGGCCTGTAACCAGTTCATATTTTTCTTGGAAGCTTTTGGTGCAGGACTTCTGACTTTGTTTTCTTCCTGCCATTCTATGCTTTGATCCTTTTTGTCCCCAAAAAAGGAATCCAAAGTCGGACTGCTGTGCTTGCTTTGCTTCCTTTGCTTGCTCATGTTGCCACTCAATTACTTGACTTTTGGGCTTTTTGCCACAGTAGGACTCTGTTACCAGAGAGGGGAGCTTTTTCCAAATTGCTGGGGTTTTCTCAGCTGCTGGAGCTATTAATTGGGTACCCTCTCTGAGCCTCCGTATGCTCAGGCTCACTGGTCACGAACCCCAGGACCTCCACCCTAGATAGCAAACCAGATCCAAGCAGGTTAAAGCAAGAGTGATTACTCCTCAGAATGGTTACTTGTTCCCCCTACAATCTGCAGGCCAGGAGCTTTGAAGCAGCCTCACCTCAACCACTTCTTCCTGGGGGAGGAAGGTGTAGGCCAGACCACACTCCTGGATTCCCTGTTCCCAAAGTCCACACTGACCTCTCACTTTGTCTTTGGCATTTATGGGTTGATAATTCAGGAAACTGCCACAGCTGCTGGTGATCCACTCTCCCCAAGTCGCTACAGCCAGTGGCTGTTTGGGGGCTGCCCTGAGGCTAAAACTGCAGGCTCATGTGGGGCTGGGCTCTGCTCCCAGTGGGTTGCGATGAACCCTTCCTGTCTGCCTGCTGGTCTGCCTTCAGCAGGAGATTTGTTACTCTCAGTCACTTCATGGGTTCTGTAGCCCTAAAGTTTGTTTAGAGTTATTTTGTGTAGGTATTTGAGGTGGTCACTGGGGAGCAAAGGGAGTTTTCCTGACACCAGTAGATTGAACAGTCTTATCCTTTGTTCCAAGTGCAGGGCGAGAATACTTAAGTATGTTATCTTAAAATCCGTTCTTTCCCCATTCCTTTCCTTTTGACTTAAGATGTATGCTTCCAGAAAGTATTCTAGGCCTGAGCCTCATCTCCCCTCACAGTCAAATTTACCCTCTTGCATTGAGGTCGCTAGTCAGTTTTGCTTGTCACCCACTTTGTGTGCTGTTGTGCACTTCTTGTTGCTCTCTGAGCTGTCGTTTTATTTCTGGTTTCTTTCTTATACTTTGACTGTTGTGAATGTGTAGGTGCCACTACTCCTGTCTCAGTATCAATCAGTCAATCAGTAAACCATCAAGAATTCACTACACGTCTACAGTGTGCTAGGTGCTAGGAACAGAAGTAGAAAGAATGAAACAATCTACTCTTTTTTGTTATTGTTTTTTTTTTTTAACAATCCCTACTCTTAGGAGTTTATATTCTAACAGGGACATAAAAGTATATACAACCATATTTAGAATAAACATAAGTAAAAGAAATGCAAATTAGTTAAATACAAGGTAATATGAGAAGATACTAGCAGCTGGAGAAAAGGCTTCATGCAGAAGATGTTGCTTGATGTGTATATTAAAGAAATGAAGGGATTCAGTGAGGCCACAGTAAGGAGGGACAATGCATTGTAGGCTTGTGGTATGGCCAGTGCCAAGGCCTTGAAACAGGATCAGCAGGGGAAATAAGGTTCTGTGAGGCTAGAAAGATAGGCAGGGGCCAGTTAGAAAGTAAAGAGCTTTAAAAGTCAAACAGAGTTTTTACATATTATCTGAGGAGCATTTAGGAGCCCTTAGTGAGCAGGGACATGACATGGTCAGATCTGTGTTTACTTAATGGCCTTGCTAATAGTGTGTAGGATGGATTGGAGTAGAGAGAGTTAAGTTGTTGCAGTTATCGAAGTGAAAAGTAGTGAGGGTCTGAAATAAGGTGGAAATTATTTGAGTCTAGAGAAAGGATTGTATACTAAGATGTGTAAATAGAAACAAATATTTAGCGGCTGATAGGAAATGTGGGGTGAGGTGGAGTAAGGAGTCAAGTATAATGCCAAAGTTACAAACTTAGAAGACCAGAAGAATGGTGAGCACATTTATAAGAGGAATGAGTTACCTCCCACAGGTAGTTCTTTCACTCACCCTGATCTTTTACCTGGAGGCTTCTTTGACTGCAAGTTAATTTGTTTCAGGGGAAAAATAGATGAAATACTGTTATTGGAGCTCTTAGTGCCCTAGTAATAATGCTACAAGGGGTAGCTCCTTACTTAGGAGAACATGAGGTTTCTGGGCATCTGAGTGATGAAGCATTTGGGATTGCCCCCCCAAAGAGGGAGCAAGGGAGATGGGGATTGAGAAGCTGACTCCAGACCAGGGTTGGTCTAGTATCAATAAAGGAGACTCTACTCGTCATGGACACGGGGGAAGCTGTGGGAGGTAGGAGCAGGGAGCCAAGCAGGGCAGTATTAGTTTTGTGACATGGAGGCATACAGGTATGGGAGGGACCCAGGGATTCTTATGGTAGGGTACCAGAGCTGGGGAATAGAAAGATGAATAAGGAGACAGCATTGAGTGAAGACAAGGGCTAGAAGTTTTAGCAACCATCAGTTCTTTCTTTGGGGATGGATAGCATTTTTCATCATAAGTCCTTCCTAGTTATCTTGGATCATTGTATTACTAAGAATGGCTAAGTCATTTACTGATCATCTTATGATATTGCTGTTGTTTTGTACACAGTAAATTTAACTTTGCATCAGTTCGTGTAAGTCCAGGTTCTTCTGAGAGCACAGGATAAATATTTTAATAGACTAAGATAAGGGTCATTTCATAAATGTTCGTTGAATGAATAAACATCTTTTTAGAAAATTAGCTCAGGGGTGGCTAGGTGGCGCATCGAATAGGGCAGTGGCCCTGGAGTCAGGAGGACCTGAGTTCAAATCTGGCCTCAGACACTTAACACAAAAACTAGCTCTGTGACCTTGGGCAAGTCACTTAACCCCAGTTGCCTTCCAAAAGCAAAAAAAAAAAAATTTAGCTCATTTAAAAATTCCCTTCAACTCTGAAATTCTATAGTTCTTCCTAGCAAAGTAGTAAAATTTCTATGAAAGCAGATTTCTGTTTCCTTTAGGTAAAGATCAATAAAAATATATTTTGTTTTTTAATATATACAATGTACATTAATCCTTTGTTCAATTGGATGGTGTAGAACATCGGCCTAGGCATTGTAAATGGAAGTAATCCATGGTATTCTATATTTAATAAAAAATTTTTGTTCTTGAGTCATTTCAGTCATGTCCAACTCTTCATGACCTCATTTGGGGTTTTCTTGGCAGAGACCCTGGAGAGGCTTGCCATTTCCTTCTCCATCTCATTTTATAGATAAGGAAATGGAGGCAAACAGGTTAAGTGACTTGCCCGGGATCACGTAGCTAGTATGTGTTGGAGGCCAGATTTGAACTCAGGAAGATGAGTTATTTTGACTCCAGGCTTAGTGCTCTAGCCAGGCCTAGTTGCCCTTCACAAAAATTTCTCATAGTAAATCTCAGATATCTTACCTTGTTGAAAAACATTCATAATTTTCAGATCAAATTATGAGAATTTAAAACATTTTACTTGTTTTTAGAGATTTTAAACTTTCTATATGTTAGTTACAGTAAAGTATAAAAATAGTAAAAGCATTATAACATTTTTTTGTTTGTTTTAATTTTAGCCAGAAAGTGAAATTTCAACCACTGCGGATGATTATAGTTCAGAGGTAAGACTATATGGTCTTGGTGTTTCAGATATCAAAAAGTTGAACTAAGAGTTTTAAAGATTTCTAGTGTCACAAACCCTTTCCCCTTCCTTACCTTTAAAATGCATAATAAAATGAAAAATTTAAAAACACTTAAAATTATTTTATCTTACAGTCTCTTTTTAGATTGTTAAAGTCCTAAATCTATTTGACTAGTTTCAGTCTTATTCACTTAAACCTTTCATTATAGTTTCTGAGTTTTCCATTTTCATATACACACATACATATATACATGCGTGCATGTGCATGCACACACACACACACACACACATATATTCTTACGTTGTATTCCTAGGATAAATGATATTGAAAGAAGTGTTTCAGGATGATTACTCTTTTTTTAAATAGCAAAGTTAATCTAGAAATAGCATAATTATAAGAAATATCTTGTTTATATATCAATAGTACATATAAACATGTATCATTTTGTTATTTAATTTGCATATTTTTTATTTTCTTATTTTCTTTGTCTTTAAGATATCTTTTGTCTGAGTGGTTCAGCCCTTCAGTCTGTACCCATTGACCTAAATACTTAAGAACATTAATTTCCTTTGGTATTTAATTTAAAAAACATCATGCTCTTGCTTTGGGAAAAAAAAAACTAGATAATTTTAAATTAATTGTAGGCTATGGAATGAAAATTTAAGTTTTTAAGAATTTTATTTATACAGAAGGATTCATTTAGTATTTGAGCTGAGACATAAAATGATGAGAGCATGATTAAAAAGTGCTAATTTGGGGAGTGGCTAGGTGATGCAGTGAATAGAACACTGTCCCTGGAGTCAGGAGGACCTGAGTTCAAATCCAACCTGAGACACTTAACATTTAATAGCTGTTTGACCTTGGGCAAGTTGCTTAACCCCAATTGCCCTCCAAAAAAGCAAAAAAAAAAAAAGTGCTAAATTTTTTAGCTTAAAAAGTACTTATGGGAAGGGAAATTAATACCATAAAATTAAATATAAATAATAAAAATATTCATTTGCAAATTTGTCATTCATTTGCATACTGTAATTAAGTGTTAGGAGATTTTAGAACACATGCTGAAAAAATGGACTCGTGAAGTGCTGCTAAAAATTTATCATCATCCTAAGACAGAGAAAAGTTGAACAAGACCCCTCAAGACAAATTTGAACTTTTAATTGCAAAAACAAAAAAATATAATGATGGGATGACTTTACAAATTTGATATGAAAAATATCTTGGTTCTATTACAACTTGAGAGGCAATCTTTTATCTTGGATCATTCTTTGAGAAAATTTTCTACATTCTTATTGTGTACATCATACAGAAAATGATAGTATTTAAAACATTTGGTGTTGCTTAAAGTGAATGAAAACAGAAGTTTAAGGAATTTTACATGAGCAGATGGCCTTCATCTCAAAAAAAGCAGGCATCAGCACCATCTGAGAATGATGAGAGAGAAGAAGGGTTGAGCTAGAGAATGGAAGAGTTGATAAAGGAAAAGGGACACAGTTTGGAAAGTATAATAAGGAATTAATAAAATAGGAAATGTAAGAATTCCCCTTTCCAGTGAGGACCCATCTATAATTAGGTAGTAGGGAGGCCCCTTGACATTCTTTTCTTTTTCTTTTTTTCTTTTTGTAGAGGGGAAAGTAGGACAATTGGGGTTAAGTGACTTCCCCAAGGTCAGATGGCTAGTAAGTGTTAAGTGTCTGAGGCATATTTGAACTCAGGTCCTCCTGGAGCCACCTAGCTGCCCCCAGCCCTTGAAATTCTTAAGCAGGGAAGTATCATAGTGTGAAATTCTGTCCTTGAATAACAATTCTTAATTGCTTTTGGTATTTTGAAGTTAATCATTTTTCTCCTACATAAATGAACCTCATTTGGAACATCCTTGGGATCCAGTCAAACCATATTAAGTCCACCTATACCAAATCTGGTGATTGGGTTGCTCACTACCTGACTTAGAGCAGCAGAAACACTTAATGTGATCTTTTTAAAAAAAAAAGCCCTTTTTATTATTGTGATCATGACAGCATCAACAAGCAAGAATTTCTCTATGAAAAGACCAGAAAAAAAAGAGGACTTTATATAAAACTATGACTGTCTATTGAGTACTACTTTGGATTTTTTTCTATATTTCATACTTAAGATGAGAGTCCAATACTCCCCTTCTTATCTGTGTTGCCCTTTGGTTCTCTTCTGTTTATTTTTTTAATGATTCATTCACCTTTTTTCTTTTTCTTTTTTTTTAATATTGCTATCACCACCCCTTCAAAATTCCCCCACCAAAAAAGCTGCCTTCCTCCCTTATAACAAAAAAAGTGTAGTCACACAAAACAGATCCACACCTTGTTCACATATGGTCCTCTTTTAAAAGCTAGAAATAGCTATTATGTCCATTAGTTCCCACCCAAGATTTTTCTTCCCTATTCTCATCCTTTCAGTTTATCCTCATCTTTCCCCCCAAACTCCTCCTTCCTAAATTTCCTAGTTCTATTGAAGAGTACTACCCCATCCTTCCATTTGCCCATGTTACTACTTGTTCTACTTTTGGGAAGAACTGTAGTGGCTCCTGTTAAAGAATCCTGGAGATTAGCCTGAGCTGGCCTGCCAGAGGGCAGGAATGAGGAAAAAACATTTGTGTGGAGATGAATGTTCTTAATAGACTAGGCAGGGGTGGAGGTCCATAGGGGGTGGGGATGCAAGACTGGCAGGGTGTTCCAAACCTTGTCTTCAGTAATTTTATGTAAACTTCCATCTTAACATAATTTTCATCTTACAACCAGTCTCCTGAACATTTGTATTAATCTTGTAATGCTAATCTAGCATTAGTAAACTATTTGAGTAGAAATGGATCTGGCATGAACACACCTTAAATATAGCAATTTAAAAGAAAACTTTTGATGAGGTGTTTCATAAGAACTGGTTTTACATGATTTTGTTAAAAATAGCTTAACTATTTTTTGTCATAATTGACATATTTTATCCTCTTGAAATTAAAATTGTACTTATTTTGGATTGCAGCTCATTGTCATATCTTTATCATGCATCATATCTTTATCAGTCTGAACTGAATAAATTAATAATGAAGTGTTTTTGTCACATGAACAAGTTTTCTATAGAAAAATATATTTCTATTAGCTATAGATTGATATATTTAAATTCATAACATATTAAGAGGTTGTTCTTATACAGGTAAATGGTTGCAGTTTGGTGAGAGCAGATATTCCTTCAAATTTATTAATGGTACAGTATTACAAGTTATATAATAATAACAATGTTTAATACTAAGAGCACTTGTCTACTAGCTTACTAATCAGTCTTTTCTCCTGCATGTGATACTATCTTTGTGATATGTGTGCCTTTAACTTCATATAAGATGTTCCATTTTTGTTAAAAAAGCTTAATATTGACAGAATTTGCAATTATTCTTTATGTCAGAGCTTTTAAGGTTCAAATTACATTAGCCACACAACAAGTTAGTGAGCTCTTATATGGTGTGGACGGCAGCATTTGACTGAGCTCCACTTGGGGAGTGCTTTAAGTACTGATTTTTAAGACACTTGGATTGATTTAGGAAGAAGAATTTGGAGTTGGTGAGTCTTATTCTGAACAAGGAGCACAGTACCCTTCAACACGACTAGAGATGATGGAGAATGAATTAGCTGGGAAACAGCAAGAGATTGAAGAGCTAAGCAGAGAACTAGAGGAAATGAGGGCAGCATATGGCCCAGAAGGATTGCAGCAGGTATACTTACCTTATGTTGCTGTTTATCACTTATCAGAACAGAAACCTTGCTGTCAATTAGTAGTACATGACTATTGCTTAGAGATAGTTTTAAACATGAATATTGAAGTTATAGTTGTCCTAATGTAAACTGGACTCCTGACATGCTTGATTCATATTCCATAGTCACAATTTTCAGTTCTTGTATGTTGCTTGGATAATATTCAGAAAATAAATCCTAGAGTCGTTGAGTTTTTTTTAAGTATGTAATAGGGAAACCCTTATTCATCAGGGTCTCCTGATATCAGCCTGCCCAGAGAATGAATTCTTGCTGTAGATTTTCTGCAGGCCACAGACTGTTTAAATATACAGTTGGATTTGGAGAATATGAAAATGTATCTTTTACTTCTTGATTTAAAAGAGAGCTCTTTTGAACAGATCGAGATTTTGGTCCCATTGACATTCATATTATTATAATAGCTGCCTGCTTCTCATTCCATTTAAAATTTATTGATTTTTATTTGTTTCATTTTTTAAAATTGTTTTGTATTTTATATTTCTGCATTTAAGCTAAAAAAAACTCCCCTTTTTCATTTATTTGCAGTAATTTCTAAAGAACCTTGGATAACTTAAACAGTATTTAGTTGAATTCTTATTTCTTATTACTGTGTTTTAGATTGCTATTCATATACCTCAGTAGGTTAAATTTTTGGTAACTGAATTAAAGAGTAGTTATAATTTTTTGTTGTACAGTCATTTTCAGTTGTGTTTTGACTCTTCATGACCCCATTTGGGGTTTCCTTGACAAAGATACTGGAGTGGTTTGCCATTTCCTTCTCCAGCTCATTTTATAGATGAGGAAACTGAGTCAGAGTTAAGTGATTTGTCCAGAGTCACACAGCTAGTAAGTGTCTGAAGTTGGGTTTGTACTCAGGAAGAGGAGTCTTCCTATTCCCAGTCCTGGTGCTCTATTTACTGGGTTACCTAGAGACCCAAGTTATAAATTTACATAGCTCTTTTTAAGAACTTTTCTTAAATTTGGTCTTAAAGTTAAATTTTTCTTACAAGTTCTTAAATTTGTTTTAAAGAATTATTTGCATATGGTATTCTTTCAATAACTCTATGAGGTAGATTGAGCAGACGATGTTATCCCCATTTAAACAATGAATCAACTTAGACTCAGAGCCCATCCCAAGGTCACACAACTAGTAAATGATAGAAGGGATCCTGGATCCCAGGTGTTCTGTCTTCATATCTTAGACTATATTTAATCTATCATTCTATAATAAGAGTGTAGAACACCTTTGTTTTGTAGCAATCCACATAGAAAATTGTGACTTTAAAACACTGTAGTTTCATAGTTGGTATGTGAGTTCTTATGGTACTTATCTAATTTATTGGGTGACCCCTAGTGACAGGCCTGTTCTCCTTAGGAAACAAAGCTTCGTAGTGAGAGTAACATTTCTGATGATTAGAATTCCTGCCAGAAGAAAGCACTATTGCATATTCCTTAGTAGGTATTCATAGAGACAAGAATGTGCCACTAATGTTCTGTTTACTTGATGCCTCCAGAATGAAAATGAGAGGAGGTGGAGTGTTCTTTTTCCTAGTGGAGAATTAACAGATCTTTATATTTTGTGGAACTAGAAATTAAAAATACTTTTCAGTAAAATACTGAGTCAAAACATCTAAATTACCATCTTAGAACAAGGATGGAAGAAATTGATTTGACTGATCTAATAAGAATACATATATCTACTATTTAAAAAATAACATCTACCCTATCCGTGAGGGTTATTCTATCTATTGTTATTCTATCAAGAAGGCAGAGTATTCCAAAAAGCTCCCATGGCAATCAATTCCAATGTTGAACAGTTTTCATTGAAAATGTATCATGAGTATATTTAATTGTTTTACTAGTCTTATATTTTTATTTTCCTACAAGTATGGGAATATACCAAAACAAGGAATTTGATGACTATGTATTTACATCCTACTTGCATAATATTATTGCACTAGCAAAAATATTACCCTTTTTTAGGAAAGAAGAATACAGGCTTTTGCTGTTGGATGGTTTGTAACATGTTTTATATTCTTGAATATTTTAAAGGTTCTTAATTTATGTAAAAGAATTTTGCTATGGAATTGCTTATGAGATTCTTTTGAAGGATGTCTCAGTTAAATCACGTGTGTTATTTCCTCCAGATTTAGGAAGAAATAGCAAAATTCTTTATTTTCTCTCTATAAATATTCAGGAATAATTCCCCTTTTATCATAAAATCTTTTGGTAGGGGATTCTTATTTCTTCTATGATTTTGTTTTTCTATCTGGACTAAAAAGCCCAGAACCCAGTGTTTCAATTAACTTTACTAAGAAAATCATTTTAAAAATCATTCAGCTTTATGGCTAACATTGCTGTCAGGTATCTCTTATAGCTACAAAAGTATATGTCCATAATAAAAGGTTTATTCCTTTAATACATTTTGTGAGTGAAGCAATGCTTTCCTTTGAAAGCTCCGTTTAGTATGTGTGGCATACACAGAGAAGAAATTGTGTGTAAAATAATAGTTATTTTATTAGAAAGAATGCAAAGCAAGTTAACATGGCGAAGTTTGTTCAGGAAAGTATAAATTCAGAATTGTAGACTTTAATATATCTTCTTGCCTATTGAAGTTGTTAAATCATAGTTAAGTGATTTCAAGTCATTAAATACTCTATTGTCAAGATGAAAAATAACAAGTTAATAATACAGATATTATAACTTAAAAATAAAATATAACAAGCAACCTGTATATTATTGGCATTTAGAGACATTGGTAACATCCTAGTCAAGGGCTTTCTCTGAATTACTAAAATGGAGACATTGTATATCAGTCTGTGTTCTCCTGATCACATGGATAGGAGTATTCCCAGCATTGTTACAAATAACAGTCTGTTCATGCCCTGTCATCCTTTGCAGTGCTTGTTCAAGATCATGCATAAATCTTATCTGGGATCAGTCAGTTAATAAGCATTTACCTTCTGTGCTCCAGACACTGTGCTTAGCACTGGGGATACAAAGAAATGCAAAAAAAGACCCACGAAAAAAACAAAGCATCCCTGTTCTTAAGTAACTCACAGTCTAATGAAGGAAACAATGTGCCAATGGCTACATAGAAACAAGACAGATGAGGGTATCAGAGATAATTGCTGGAGGGAAGGCATTGGGAGGGGCTTCTTATAAAAGGTGGGATTTTGTTAAAACTTCAAGGAGGCCAGAAAAACCAGAAGATTAATATGAGAAGGGGGAGAATCTCAAACAAACAGATAGTAAAAACACCCAGAGTTGGGAGATGGGATATTTTGTATGAGTAACTATAAATAAACTAGTACCACTGGATGTGGAATATATGAAGACTAGAAAGGGGCAGGTTATAGATGAGAAAAGACCATTGAATTTAGTGATTCAAAGATCATTTTTAACTTTGGAGAGAGCAGTGCCAGTTGAATGATGAAATTGGAAACCAGTCTGCAGAAATCTGACAAGAGAGTGAGAAGGAAGAAGGGAAGTAGAGGGACTAATTACAGATGGCCTTCTTCACAAAAGGGAGGGGAGGCATGGGACAGTCACTAGGAGGAAGGGATGGATCCAGGGAGAGGGGAGATGTGGTGTGTTTGTAGGCATTAGAAAAGCCACCAATAGACAGGGAGACAGGGAGAGATTGAAGATCAATGAGAGAGTGGGGATGACAGAGGGAGCAGTCTGCTGGAGAAGATGGGATCAAGGGGAGAACATTAAGATTGATTGTATATCATTTTCTTATTGGTCTTTTTTTTTTTAAGCAATTGGGGTTACGTAACTTGCTCAAGGTTACACGGCTAGTCATTATTTATGTGTGGGTGCTCATTTTCTGAGGCCAGTTTCGATCTCGGGTCATCCCAACTCCGAGGCCAGCGCTCTTACTCACTGTGCCACCTAGCCGCCCCTTATTGGTCTTATTTACAATTAATTGATTTTGTTCTGTAACTGCTTAAGTCATAGTTCTTTGTCTGAACTTTATTCAAAATTCAGCTGGCTTGTAATGAGTTAAGTTTAAAAATTTAGCTTTCTTGCCACAAGAAATTTAACTGACCTTGGGAATGTGTGTGAATGCAAGGGCATTGAGCCTGATATCTTTACTCCACTGAGCTGTCCTTCAGAGATATATAGTTTGCTGTCTAAAAGCCTGGGCCACTTTCTTGCACTTGGACTCAACAAAGAGCACTTCTTAACCTCATGAGAGAAGGAAAGTGAGGGGTCATTACTGGCCCGTATTACCAAACGTCCAACCAAACATGTTCCCTGCACCTCAGCTCTGTAGCCAGTTGTGTAGCTCCCAATCCTATAATGTCACCTACCCTGTTCACTTCTTTGTTCTTTAGTCCCCAAAACCTGTTTAAGCAGAACTCTCCTCTTGTTTGGGTCTTTGGTATAAATGGAGGCAAGCCATTAACCCATTTATTGATGGGTAGCATGCCCCTGTTAATCAATGATGTCTTGTGGACCATAAATATCCTCCCGAAAAAGAGTTGGCACGTTCGAAATAAGGACAATGTAGCCTGTGTACAGTGGGATGAAGCCCAAGCTCCGGACAAGCAGTGGGAGTGGGAGCGGCAGGCGCTGCGGGCCCAACAGGAGGCCCAAACCGACCTTCTCAGGAAAAGAACCCGCCACTGGACGCCCCTTCCTGCCATGGTGACGGAGGCGCCCAAGGTGGGCCCTCGCCCTGTAGACCTGTTTCGGGATTTGGAGGAAGGGAAGGGGGCAACCCCACGGCAACAAGGAGTAAGAGGAAGAAAAGAGGAACAAGCAGGAGAAGGCCCTGGGGGTTCTGACCTACCTGAGCCAGAGTGCAGCTGAGGCACAGACTCAGCCCCCCCTGGTACCAGCTCCCTCCAGAGCCCAGGGGCACTCAGTGCGGCCCTGCCCCTGACGAAAAAGCCAAGAGCTACCTGGACCCGCTCTGGCAGCTGAAGAGGCAGCTGGGCAAGAAGGGGAGCCAAGGGGGCGGCCATCCCAAGGGGCAGGAGAGGCCATGCCCTGAGAGCCCTGGGAGGCCCTCGCTGGAGCAACTGCGGGCAGAGCGCCTGAGGAGGGAAGCAGCGGAGAGGGCCCGGGCCCAGGCCCTGATGGCCAAGATGTGAGGAGAGCTGCCCCAAGAGGAGGAGGAGGTGGACCAGCGCAAGAGGCGGTACAGCTCAGTTCCACCCCCAGCTGGCCTGGCCGCCTCGGCGCTAGGACCCCAGGCCTCATGTAAAACTATTTATTCACAAACATCTTCCAGATAGGTTTATGAAAAACAAGGCCTTCCCCAGCTGGGGAGGGGCAGGGGAAGGAGTCCCTGGCCCCCAAGTGTTGGGTGCAGGGAGGGGAGGGGTCACAGCAGGTCCCTCCTCCAGCTAGCAGTACTTGAAGATGAACCCCTCCTTCCACTGACCCCACTTCTCATAGTCAAAATAGATGTAGGTGCCCTGGGGAAACAGGGAAAAACAGGGGAGGGGGCAGACTACACAGCCCAAAGCCTTATGGCAACCTTGGGCATCCAAGTGCTTATCCACTTCTGGGCCTCAGTTTACTTATCTTAACAAAGAAGGGGCTGAACACATGATCTCTAGAGACCCCTCCATCACCTTTTAAGGCAGAGCCCCAAGGCAGAAGCTGCTATCTGTCATCGGAGGCCGGGGCTTGGCCTCTCTGGAGACTGCTCATTGAAGGCCACAAGCCTGCCTTCACTACTGCAGGAAATGCTGTTTCAGCTGAGTACATACAGTAATAATAAAGATGTCACTCTTGTTCCCAGGAAAGCTCATATTCTCTCCAAAAGCCTCCAGGGCAAGAGACCAGGTTAGGAGCCCCCATCCCCCAATCTAGTACAATCATCTCACTTTACAGTGTAAGGGGGCATATTGGATGGAGTGCCATGGTGCCCTAAGAAACAATGAGGGGAATGCTCCCTTTGTGACCTGCTGCAGAACCAGCAGAATCACCCTTTTTAATTAGACTTACAAACTCGATGGCAGAATGACTACCTACCTACCAACCTCTGAACAAGTGGGGGACCCAGGATGCAGATTGAGAGGTGTAGGTTTTAGACATGGCCAATTCAAAACTTTGGTCTGCTGGACAATGCCTAAAAAAAGGAGAGAAATCCTTTGTGCAAAAGATTAATGAGTTTGGGATCCAAATTGGACAAAAATCAGCTCTCCTAACTTATATAAACTGATGTTGAGTGAGAAGAGCAGAAGCAGGAGAAGGTTTGTATACAATCACAGACCTTTGGTAGACTGGGCTCCTCTCAGCAATGTAAGGGTATAAGACAACTCCAAAAGGCTCATGATGGAAAGAGATATCCACATCCAGAGAAAGAACTAGAGTCTGAATACAGATTGAAGCAAACGACCTGCTCTCTCTTTTTCGTGTTTTGTTTCCTCTTTCCCAGTGTTCATTCCATGGGTTATAATCCTTTACAACCCAGCTCATGTTTAGTGTGAGGGTATTTGTAGATCCCATATGCAGACTTGGTGGGGGGAGGGAAGAAGAGAGGAATGGAGAGAAAATTTGAAACTCAAGGGATTGTGGAACTGAGTGTTGTAAGCTAAAAGTAAATAAATTAATCATTTTAACCCGCCCCCCCCGCAAATGATGTCTTGTGTAAAAATCTTCCTCGCTTTATCTTTTTGTTAAATTCCAAATGTGACGAAGGAGAAGGGCTGTCTCATGTGAGACAGCCGTGAAGGAGGTAGAAGTGGCAGAAGGCTGAGTGATGTGGGACAAGGAGCAGAGAGAAAAGAGAGCTCTTGGGGAATGGCCTTAATTTTTGCAGTGAAATATGAGGCAGGGTTCTCCACTGAGGTGGGGGAGGGGGAGAAGGAAGAGCCATTTCCCAATAAGAAATTACCCGCGGGCATCTCAAACTCAGTGTCTGATACTGAGTCCCTTATCTTCCCTTCCCCCTTCAACCCTCCCTTCTTCCTAACTTTTCTGTTTTTGTTGAGGATATCACCATCTTTCCAGTCATCCAGGTTCACAAACTTAAAATCATCCTCAACTGTTCACCGTTCCTCACCCCTCACCCTTCACAGTGAATCTTATTAATTCCACCTCCAAGACTGTGCTTTTCTCTTTTCCTTTCTCTCCACCCACCGGCCCGCTGATGAGCCAGAGGTCTGTCTTTGGCCCTCATTTCAGTTCATGGCCACTGCTGTCACACTAGTGCTGTCCAGTGGCTATAACACGTACACAGATACCTAAATGCAAAATTTGAGGAGAGAGAGAGAGTATTAGCAACTTCAGGAGGGTCCAAGGAATGTGTTCCAAGGGAGGTGGCACCTAATCGGTGAGAGTGGGAAGCAGGGAGTTCATTACAGGAATGGGAACGATTTGGGCACAAACCACAAAGGAAGGAGTTAGAGGGTGGAGTTTCAGGAACATAGAACATGTACAGGTGGGGAATAGAATGAAATAAGGCTGGAAAGGAATTGCTGAGGGCCTTATATGCTAAGCTGGAGAGTTTATATTTTATCCTGGAGATAGTAGGGAACCACTGAAGGTTTGTGATAATGGCCTGTGTGATAAAGCTTTAGGAAGATTGTGCTGGAAGCTTTGAGAAGAATGAATTTGAGAGAGGGAGACCAGTTAGGAGCTATTGAATTTGTCTGGGTTAGAGGAAATGAGGGCATGACCTAGGGTTGTGACCCCGTGAGAGGGGAGTAAAAGTGAGAAATAATGTGTAATTGGAATTGGGGAGATTTGTCAGCCCTTCAGTTATAAGTGGTGAGGAAGTGTCAAGGGCTGGGGATGCCTCTGAAATTGTGAATCCGGGTGCCTGGAAAGAGGATGGTGCCCTCCAAAAAAAAGTGGTTAGGGAGAAAAGAATGTTGTGGAAAGGGGAGAAGAGAAGCATTCCAGTGCTGGACATTCTGAGTTTGAGGCGCCTACGGATCATCCATTTGGAAACGTCCAATCAGTTGATATAGAACTAGGGCTTGAGAGAGGCTAGCTCTGTGAATCCTCCATTTGGGTTGATAGTTGAGCCCATGAAAGATGTTGAGATCACTTAGAATTTAGAGGAAGAAGAGAAGAGATCCCAGTAGAGCCCACACACAGAGGGCAGAACATGGACATGACCCAACAAAGAGGCTTTAGGAGGAACATGGAATGTCTATTGTGTCCAGGGAACAGGAAGTTGGTCAGTTGGTCTAGAAGGAAGTGTGTGTAGATTGAAAGGGGAGTGATAATGGGAAGATTTATCCAAACAGAAGAGTTTGTATTTTATTCTAGAGCCAGAAGAGAACCACTGAGCATTCTTGACCAGAAGCATAAAATGGTCAGATACACTGTGCTTTAGGAATATCAGTTTAGCAGCTATGTAGCTTGGGGGAGGCTAGAGGCTAGGAGGCAGTCTGGTAACATAGGGAGAGATGATGAGGGCCTGAACTAGAGTGATAATCATGGAAACATTTGTATCCCATACAGCTATGATATTGAAATACATGCTGATTGATTTGAGTTAGTGAAGAACAGGATAGATCCAGGAGAGGGTTTGGAGTTAGAACTAGCACGGTTTGACAACTGACCATGAGGATGAGGGAAAGGGAAAAATCAAGTATGATGGAGTGAAGATGTTTGCTATGTTGTTATTATTTTAGGAATTTTTTATTTCTTAAGTATAGGCATTCTTTCTGGCCAACAAAGAGATTTCAGTCCTTCCATAATTTAATTAGATGTGTTCAGGAGTTTCTTTGGCTCCCAAGTTCATCATCCTAAAGATAATCTGATCATGGGTTGCTTAAATTAGCTGGTTGGATTCTAGAATGGCAGACATACTTTTGTTAATGTAGCCTAAAATTACGCTACCTTATGTTTCAGTTAACTCTGTAATGTTGCTGATTCATTAATCTCTAAAGTTCACTAAAACACAGAGACCTTTTCTTTAGGAACTATGTCTGGCTTTATTTCCCTCATCACACACTTGTACTTTTGTTTTTTAACCTAAATTCAACACCTTACGTCTATTTTATTTTATCTTATGATTCTAGTCTATTGAGATCTTTTGTGTTCCCAATTCTGTCATTCAACAGATTATCTATCCCAATTTTGTTTCACTGTGTATTTGTTAAAATGTCTTCATCTGAACTGCCATTAATTTTTTTTTAGCAGAACATGACCAATGACACAGTGTCTAGTGGATAAAACTGCTAGATATTTCCCTACAAATTAATATCAATATATTAATCACCACTCCAGGATATTTAACCAGTTTTGAATTCACTTAATTATATTATTAGGTGGTTAGATGCCACAGTGGATAGAATCCTGGGTATGAAGTCGGGAATCATCTTGGAGTCATCTTCCTGGGTTCAGATCTTAGACACTTAGTAGCTGTGTGACCTAGGGCAAGTCACTGAACCCTGTTGGTCTCAGTTTCCTCATTTGTAAAGTGAGCTGGAGAAATGGCAAGCTACTCCAATGTCTCTGCTAAGAAAATCCCACATGAGGTCATGAAGAGTTAGACACAACTGAACAAAAACAATTGTAAAATGATCATTTATTCCATATTTATCCATCTTATCCACAAAGATCTCCCCAAAGGATAGAATCCATTATTTCTGAATCTCAAATTAGTTGTAGAAATGTCTTGGATTTCATGGATTGGGGGGGGGGGTTGTTGTTGTTTTGTTTTGTTTTTTGCTTTTTTGGGTGGGGGGGGAGGAGAAGGCAGGGCACTTGGGATTAAGTGACTTGCCCAAGGTCACACAGCTAATAAGTGTTAAGTGTCTGAGGCTGGCTTTGAACTCAGGTCCTCCTGACTCCAGGGCCAGTGCTTTATTCACTACGCCACCTAGCTGCCTGTCTCTTTGATTTTTTGAACCCACCATGTTTAGTATGTGTGCTAAATTTGTTATTATGGCATGAAGGAGTAATATCTCTGAGACCTTTGTGGATCTGAAAAGTATGCTTTACGATAGGGGGATGGCACCCCCTCTTGAAATGATGAAGGAGATGCTTTGATGTGTTCATGAAAATTCAGCTCGGGTACAAATGGTTCAGGCTGTCAAGTAGATTCTTTAGTAATATAGAAATCATAGATAGTTCTGTTAGAAACACAAACACCATTGATACCAAAATTTGGGTATCAAAAGAAGTTTATTAAGGAGAAGTTCAGAGGAACTGAACACTCCTGGCCAGAAGTGGACTCTGCCTTTCTTTAGGAGAGGGTGGAGGGGTGCGGGGTGGAATGGAGTATACAAAATCGGGAAAAGCTTTATACCATTAGTCCACTCTCAAGGCCTTTGTCTGTCTTCTGATTAGTCAGGTTCACATGCTGCCTGCTAACTCCCTCTGTCTTACTTTAGTAATGTCTAGCAGTTCTATGGAAGCTTAACTTCTTACTGTTTCTCACAATTTATTATCAGTAGTTTTTACTTCAGTAATCTTTAGCAGTTCTGTGGAAACAATGCTTTGCTATCTCACACAGTTCTTAATGCTGCTAACAAGTCAAAAGACTAGGGGAAACTAAAGATTTTCTAGAGATTGAAAAAGAAATTTAGAAAAAGACTTCTTCCAGTTTGATTCACTGCTTAGTTTTGAATTAAAGTTATGTTCTCAGGTTATACAACTTTACTTTCACCATTATGATGATAAACAAGCAAAAGTCCAAAAAGCAAGAGGTGGCATAGCATTGTGGATGAGCATCAGACCTATTTTGTGGCCCTGGGCACATCTTTTCACTCCTATGAGCCTCAGTTACTTTATTGGTAAAATGAGAGTGATAACACTTAGTTTACAGATCATCTGTGTAAAATATGTCCGAACTACATTATATGAATTTGAGCTGTTTTTTCCCCCAAGAGAGCATGTTTAGGCAGTTCTTATTCATTCCTTTGTCCCAAACTGTTCCTACAGTTATATCTTTGGCATTTCACAATAACTTATTCACAGTGGGAACCCTGAGTCATCAAGAAAAAAGGTCAATTAAATTCAGCATCCTCCATTTAAGAAGACAGAGAAGTATATAAAAATTTCCCTTGATTCTTCTTCCCAGTTCAGCTGTCTGTCACATTCCTCTCACTGTCAGTACTTTTGAAAAAGTTGTCAATCAAAAAAGAAGTACCTCTTCCAGGGCCACCCAGAAATTTTGTAGAAGACCTCCTTGGGTCCTTCTTGTCTCCCACCCCTCTCTGCTGTCCCCCCACTTCTTCCTCCATGTGTCTAGACAGTGTGCAGTCAGCTCCCATGGTCACCTGCCTTCTGTGTCTGCCTCTGGTGATTTCATTTGCTCAGATGCCCCACCAGGCTTCTCACTGAATGTCCTCCTGTGAAAATAGCTACCATAGTGTCTGAGGAGGGGCAAACTGGACCAGGTTGGAAATAGAGCAGGTCTCCAGCTCCTGTGCCAGTAAGAGTAAGACTGGGCTCATAGATAGCTCCTGTGCATCTAGCCTAGGAGAGATAGGGAAACCCAGCCTTAAAAAAGAAAAAGGAAATGCCTTCTAGAAAAAAATTTTAGAATCTATTACATTATTTAATCATATATAATTTTAATAGTAATTAACCTATAATTGTATTTTTTAGGTATTGTTTTTAATCACCCTTTTTTTCTTTTTTAAATAGCTTCAAGAATTTGAAGCGGCAATTAAACAAAGAGATGGCATCATAACCCAACTTACTGCAAACCTACAACAAGCAAGAAGAGAAAGAGATGAGACTATGAGAGAATTTTTAGAACTGACAGAACAAAGTCAGAAGTTACAAATACAGTTCCAACATGTAAGTCTTCTTGCTAGTAAATTTTTATTATTTGATAATAGTATAATTTATATCTTATAACTTTTGTGTCTTTCAGGATAAATACTATGTTCATCTAATATTTGTTTATTATGGATTATCATATAAAAGAAATAGTGGGTACCAGTTAATCTTATTAGCCAAAACATTAGGTTTTATCCCCCATGGTGGTTTCCTTTTTGTTGGCTTCCCTGCTTTCTTCTTTTGTTTTCCATTTCAAGAATTACAGTTGATAGAAAGTTCAGTAATTTACATTACCTTTGTTTACTAATGGCTTCCATGGCTGGGATTGAACTTTCTCCTCAAAACAATAGGATAGCAAAAATAATTTTCTAGGCAAGAATAATAATAGTAATAGTTCTCTAGAACAAAAAAAAAATTCTCTGAGCAAATAATAAGACTAATGATTAATCTTTCCTCCTCAGAAAACTCCTTTGCCATTCATTTGTCATTTGTAACGTGTGTGTTTGTGTGTGTAGGAGTAGAAATGATAAAAACATCTGCATATAAAGGTATAATGGGCAGTTCTGATAAGCAGAGGTAACATTAACAACCAGATGGGACTCTTCCTTTTCATGACGATGGTTTCCTTCACAATTGATTAATTCTTTTTAGCATGATTTAACTGGGAAAAAAATCTATAAAAAGCAAATTTCAAGCTTAAGATTTGTCTTTCACCATGATGTATCTTTTTTTCAGTAGGCTTTATTAAACACATTTTCATAAGCAAGACCAGGGCTTTTTCTTCCAGGTTCACTTGGAGGACACTAAGCTGTAAAGAAGTATCTCTTCCAAGGCCACCCAGAAAATTCCAAGAAAAATGTAGAAGAGCTGCTAGGATGAGAAATTGACTATGTGAACCTTGTTCTGGAACAGGGATTCTTAACTTGGTGTCCATGAGCTTAATTTTTTAGTGTCTTGATAACTTCATTTTAATGTTATTGGTTTCTTTTGTAATTCTTTTTTTTATTTTATACTTTTAAAAACATTATTCTGAAAGGGAAAAGCCAAGATGGCAGAATAACAGGACAAGTATAGCTCATTTCCTCTAACACAAACACTCCTCAAAGATTTAGAAAATGAACCAAGCCAATACCTGATCAGGAAGTTTTTTTTTTAAATAGCAGCAAATCTTTTTTTTTTTTTTTTTAATAATTGAGGTTAGTATAGGGAGACAAAGAGTTCTCTGGATATTGGGGACATGGCCTGACCAGAGACACAGCTGCATGCTAGGACTGAAGGAGGACTGAGACTTTGTACCAGAGCAAGAACAGGTCTCACAAGGATCCCAGCTTTGTTCAGGAACAAGTGCCAACTGACAGATCTGCCCCTCCCTATCCCGTTCCCGGTCCCAGATCCTAGGTAGACTCAGGAGAGGACTTGTGCCTAGGTGTGGTGTCCCAGGGTAAGGAAGAGTTGTGGGCCTTAGACTGTGTACTCAGGAACAAGTACAAAAGCAAACCAACTTTGTGACTCTGATTCAAAAAGCAGAGCAGGGTCTCAGTTCTAGCCACCAGGCTAGTCTGAATCCTCCAGTGAAATAATGATAACAGGAATCCCAGACAAAAGGGGACCCTGAGGTTTGGTCACGTAGAATGAGCAGTTTTCCAGTTGGCTGAAAGTGTCTGAGTCTAGCCACAGTTTACTGGACCTTCAAATGAAGGACAAGCCAACATACCCAGACTGGGAGTAAGAACTTGCAAAGGTCAGACCAGGAGAGCAATAATCAGATATTGTCCCAGATCACATTGCTTTGGGAGCATTAAAAGGTTTCAGGTGCCTAGCCTGGAGAGTCCTTGACATCTTGGAATAACATAACATAACACAGTCCCACAGAAGAGCATCAGAAGGATCCAAGATGACAAAAGCTCAATTAAGACATTTCTTCCAGAAATGCACAGAGCTCAGCCCTAACATCAAGTTCAGAGGCAAGAAGTAGGTGAGGAAAATGAACAAATGAAAAAATACCACCATAAAGAGGTGTTATGGTGACAGAGACATTCAGGACACAAACTCAGGAGAGAGAATGGTTCTAAAACATCTACAAACAAAGCCTCAAATATAAACACAGCTTGGACAGAAGTTTAACTAGAATTCCCGGAAGAGAGAAAGCAAGAGTTTTTAAAAGGACTAATAATAATTTTAGAAACCAAATGAGAGGCAGAGCCAAGATGCCAGGTAGACACAGGAAAACTCCATATGCTCCCTCCATAACCACCTCAAATACCTATAAAAAATGACTCTAAACAAACTTTAGGGCTACAGAACCCAAAAAGTGACAGAGAGAAACAGACTTCCCGCTGAAGGCAGCCTGGTGGGAGCAGAGCCCAGCCCCACATGAGCCTGTAGTTTTAAACGCCTCAGGGTGGCCCGACCAGCCACCATCTGGAGGGACTTGGGAAGAGTGGATCACTAGCACCTGTGGCAGTTTCTAGAATTATCAACCCATAACTGCCAAAGACAAAGTGAGAGGTCAGTGTGGACTTTGTGGGAAGAAAGGGTCCAGGAGTGTAGTCTGGCCTTTGCCCTGCTCCCCCTGCCCCCCAGGGAGAAGTGGCTGAGGCACAGTGACCTTGCAGCTGCCACCACATGGCTGCTTCAGAGCTCCTGGCCTGCAGATTATAGGGGGACCAAGCAACCATTCTGAGGGGTAATCGTTCTTGCTTTAACCTGCTTTAACCTGCTTAAATCTGGATTGCTGTCTAGGATGGAGGTCCTAGGATACATGACCAGTAAGCCAGAGTGTGTGGAGGCTTCAGCGAGGGCAGCTAACTAATAGCTCCAGCAGCTGAGGAAACCCCAGTGGTTTGGGACAAAGCTCTCCTCTCTGAGGAGAGCTCTACTGTGGCAAAAGGCTCAAAAGTCAAGTAATTGAGTGGCAACATGAACAAACAAAGGAAGCAAAGCAAGCACAGCAGTCCGACTTTGGATTCATTTTAGGGGGACAAAAAAGATCAAAGTGTGGAATGGCAGGAAGAAAACAAAGTCAGAAGTCCTGCACCAAAAGCTTCCAAGAAAAATATGAATTGGTTACAGGCCACAGAGGAGCTTAAGAAGGATTCTGAAAACCAAGTAAGAGAAGTGGAGGAAAAATTGGGAAGAGAAATGAGAATGATGCAAGAAAATTATGAAAAGAGAGTCAACAACCTGACTGAAGAAAATAACACCTTGAAAAATAGACTAATTCAAATGGCAAAAGAGACTCAAAAAGCCATTAAGGAGAAAAATGCCTTAAAAAGCCAAATTTGTCTTATGGAAATAGAATCTCAAAAGGTCACTGAAGAGAATAATTCCTTCAGAATTAGATTGGAGCAAAAGGAAGCTAGTGACTTTATGAGAAATCGAGATACTATTAAACAGATCCAAACAAATGAAAAAATAGAAGGCAATGTGAAATATCTCATGGGAAAAACCACTGACCTGGAAAATAGATCCAGGAGAGATAATTTTAAAATTATTGGACTATCTGAAAGCCAAGATCAAAAAAAGAATCTAGAAATCATCCTTCAAGAAATTCTCAAGGAAAATTACCCTCATATGTTTTAGAACTAGAGGGTAAAATAGAGGTTGAAAGAATCCACTGATCGCCTCCTGAAAAAGTTCCCAAAGAGAAACCTTCTGGGAATGTTAGAGCCAGGTTCCAGAATTCCCAGATCAAGAAGAAAATATTACAAGCAGCCAAGAAGAAACAATTTGAATATTGTGGAAACACAATCAGGATAACACAGGATCTGGCAGCTTCTACATTGAGGTATTGAAGGGCTTGGAATATGATATTCTGGAGGGCAAAGGAGCTGGGATTAAAACCAAGAATCACCTACCCAGTAAAACTGAGTATCATGTTTCAGGGGAAAATATGGTCATTCAGTGAAATAGAGGACTTTCAAGCATTCTTGATGAAAAATCCAGAGTTGAATAGAAAATTTGACATTCATATACAAGAAGCAAGAGAAGCATGAGAAGGTAAACAGGGAAAAGAAATCATAAAGAACTTATCAATGTTGAACTATTTACATTCCTACATGGAAAAATGATCATTGTAACTTATGAAACTTTTCTCAGTATGTATAGGAGGGTATATGGGCATATGAATACATGTGTGAGTATGTGTATATATGTGTACAGGTATACATAGAGGGCACAGGACTAATTGAATAGGAAGGGATGATACTTAAAAGGTGAAATTGAGAGAGGTGAGAGAGGAATATAATGAGAGGAGATGGGGAGAGACAGAACGGGGTAAATTATCTCATACAGAAGAGGTAAAGGAAAACTGTAACAAAGAAGGGGAAGAACAGGAAGGCAAAAGGGAATGGGTCAACCTTACTGTCATTTAATTTGGCTTAGGGAGGGAATGACATACATACTAAATAGGGTATCTCACCCTACAGGAGAGTAGGGGGAAGGAGATGAGGGGGGGATGATGGAGGGGAGGGAAATTGGGGGGGGGGGCAGAATTTAGAAGCACATACTTTTGAAAAGGGACAGGGTCAAAGTAGAGAGTAGAACAAGTGGGAGGGGCAGGATAGGATGGAGGGATTTCACAATATATCCATTATGGAAATATTTTGCATAGCTATATATGTACAACCTGTATTGAATTGCTTATCTTCCCAGTAAGTGTGGTTGATGAGGGAGGAAGGGAAAGAATCTGGAATTCAAAGTTTTAAAATCAAATGTTTTTTTTTTTAATTATTATTATTTTTACATGCAACTGGGCAATGAGATATATAGGCACTGGGGTATAGAGATCTATCTTGCCCTACTGGAAAGCAGGAGGGAATATGGGGGAGGATATAGGAGAGAGCAGATTGGGAGAGCGGTTAAACAGTGGGATTCCTGCTTTGGGATGGTGGGTAGGGGAAAGACCAGGAGAAAGTTTGTAACTCAAAATCTTGTGGAAATGAATGATGTAGACTAAAAATAAACATAAAATTTAATTTCAAAAAAAGGAAAAAAGAATATTTTTGATCATCCAGAATTATACCTACATTAAAAAAATTGTTTTATAAGTTCAAACAAATGTGTTAAATGAGTGGGAATAAAGGACATTTGTAGTAGATTCATGTTATTCATATATTACATGCAACTCTTTCTTCCTGTGACACTTCCTTCCATGGCTAAATCACCCTAGGCAAGTTTTTTTTGAGTATTTCAAAGATCTGGACACTATATTTATTATTAAGTACTTCCCTCCTATTCCTCCACCTTGAAGAATGTCATTCAAATGTATGTGATAATTGCCTAAATGAAAGGTATCTTTCATAGTCTAAACTCTTCTTATGATGATGGAGATTTCAAAGTCCTCATTCAGATAAGTTCTATTAGAGAATTATCTATGGTGAAAAATGGATGGACAGACTCATTTGTAGCCCTCTTCAGAGGGGCATTCCAAAATAATAAATTGCAAATAATTAAAAAAAAATAAAAATGAAAGAATCCAAATGAGAGACCCAGGGTGGAAAAAATGAGGAAAGAAATGAGACCTATAGAAAAAAGAAAGATTTGGAAGCATCATGGAGCAAGAGGTACAAAACCTTACCAATAAAAAAAAAAAAAGAAACTCCCTGGAAGCTAGGTGAAGCAGTGGATAGATTGCCAAGCCTGAAGTCAATGAGACCTGAGTTCAAATCCAGCCTCAGCCACTTACTAGTTTACTAGTAATCCTGGGCAAGTCATTTAACTCTGTTAATCTCAGTTTCCTCATTTGTAAAATGTATGTGATAATAACACCTGTCCCCCAAGGTTACTGTGAGAATAAAATGAAATAATTATTGTCAAGTGCTTAGCACAGTCCCTGAGGGCCCATACTAAGCACTATATAAATGTTAGCTAATATTATTAAAATTAGAATTGACCAAATAGAAACTAATGATTATTGTCCAAAAGACAAGAAATAGTAAATTTTTTTATTATTAAACAAATGCTTTATTAACTTCTGCTTTACATCATTCATTTCCACCAGATTTTGAGTCACAATTTTCCCCCCCATTTTTCCCCTACCCACCATCCCAGAATAGCAGTCCCACAAGATATCGCTTCCTCCAATCTGCTCTCTCCCATATCTTCTGTCATACCCCCTTCAACTTTTCCATTAGAGCAAGGTGAATCTCTGTGCCCCAATGCCTGCACATCTTATCTCCCAATTACAAGCTAAAGAGTATTAATAATAGTATTTATATATATTTGAAACATTTAATTTTAAGACCTCTAATTTCAGATCCATTCCCTTCCTCCCTTCAGATCCATTCCCTCTGGGAAGATAAGTAATTCAGTATATGTTGTACATGTCTAGCTATGTATAACATTACCATAGTAGATATGTTGTACAAGGCTGCTTATAATTCCCTTCCACCCATCCCACCCCCCACCTGATCCATTCCCTACTCGATCCCATCCCTCTTCTATAGTGGGTACTGCCAACCTCCCCTCCCCCCAAGAATGCCCTCCCATCTATCATCCCTCCTCTCATCCCCCTTCCCTCTATTCTGCTGCAGGTTGAGATATCCCATTTAGTATGTATGTCATTCTCTCCCTGAACCAAATTCAAGGAGAATGTGGTTTTGCCTTCCTATTCTTCCCCTACCCTGCAGCCACTTCCCCTTCCTTCTTCCACATGAGATAGTTTACCCTACCCTGTCTCTCCCCATCTCCTCTTGCCACTTTCCTCTCTCCCCTCATAATTTCACCCCTTGAGTATCCTCCCTTCCCAACAAATTCAACCTATGCCCTCTATCCATGTATAACTGTAAACATATATACACCCATTCACATATGTATTCAAATGAGCATACACCCTTCTTCCATTATTTTCATACTGAGAGGGGTTTCATTAGTCACAGTTATTGTTTTTCCATGTAGGAGTGTAAATAGTTCAACTTTGATAAGTTCCTTTTGATTTCTTTTCCCTGATTACCTTCTCAGGCATCTCTTGCTTCTTGTGTCTGGATGTCAAATTTTATATTCAATTCTGGTTTTTTCCTCAAGAATGCTTGAAAGTCCTCTATTCCACTGAATGACCATATTTTCCCCTGAAACAAATACTCAGTTTTGCTGGGTAGGTGACCCTTGGGTTCATTCTCAGTTCTTTTGCCCTCTGGAATATCATATTCCATGCCCTTCGATCCCTCAGTGTAGAAGCTGCCAGGTCCTGGGCTATTCTGATTGTGTTTCCACAATATTGAAATTGTTTCTTCCTGGCTGCTTGTAGTATTTTCTCCTTGATCTGGGGATTCTGGAACCTGGCTATAATATTCCTGGGAGTTTCTTTTTGGGATCTTTTTCAGGAGGTGATCTGTGGATTCTTTCAACCTCTATTTTGCCCACTGGATCTAAAACATCAGGGCAGTTTTCCTTGAGAATTTCTTGAAGGGTGATTTCTAGGTTCTTTCTTTGATCATGGCTTTCAGGTAGTCCAATAATTTTTAAATTGTCTCTCCTGGATCTATTTTCCAGGTCAGTGGTTTATCCCATGAGATATTTCACATTGCCTTCTAATCTTTCATTTGTTTGGATCTGCTTAACAGCATCTTGATTTCTCATAAAGTCATTGGCTTCCATTTGCTCCAGTATAACTCTGAAGGAGTGAATCTCCTCAGTGAACTTTTGAGATTCTTTTTCCATCTGGCAAATTTGACTTTTTAAGGCATTCTTCTCCTCATTGCCCTTTTGGGCCTCCTTTGCCATTTGAGTTAGTCTATTTTTTAAGGTGTTATTTTCCTCAGTCAAGCTGTTGACCATCATTTCATACTTTTCCTGCATCCCTCTCATTTCTCTTCCCAATTTTTCCTCCACTTCTCTTATTTGATTTTTAAAGTCCTTCTTAAGGTCCTCTATGTGAACCTGCTCATATTTTCCTTTGGGGCTTTTGGAGCAGGACTTCTGACCTCACAGTCCTCCTCCCATTCTATGCTTTGATCCTCTTTGCCCCCAAAATAGGAGTCTAATGTTTCATTTTTCTGTTTATTTTGTTTCCTTTGCCTTGGCATGTTGCCACTTAATTACTTGACTTTTGAGCTTGTTGCCACAGTATGACTCTGCCAGACAGGGGAGCTTCCATCCCGAATGTGTGGGGGGACAACTTCCGTTTCTGGCAAGCTGGATATCCACCCCACGACCTCCCCCCCAGACCAGAATCCAGATCCAGGGAGGTTAAAGCAAGAGCGATTATCCCCCAAGACTGATCGCTGGATCTCCCTACAGTTCACAGGCCAGGAGCTGAAGCTGCCACTGAAAACTACAAAATGGCGTGTCTCCTCAGTGGCTTCTAGCCTCTGGGGAGGAAGCCGACGCATTCTCCAAATACTGGTCCCAAAGTCCATAGGGCACTAACCTCTCACTTTGTCTTAGGCATGTCTGTGTTGATACTTCTGGAATCTTCACAGCTGCGCGCTGCTGGTTCCTAGAGCGCTGCGCTGATCCTTCCTGCAGGGCTGCTGGGCTGTCCTCAGCGGGAGGTTAGCTTCTCTGTGTCGTTCTGTGGGTGCTGGGGCTCCAGAAGTTGTTCAGAGTGCCCTTTTACATAATTTGGAGGTAATCTGGGGGAGAGTGCCTTGGATGCCCTATTTATACTCCGCCGTCTTGGCTTCGCCCCCCCCCCAAGAAATAGTAAATTAAAAAAATTAAAAATTAAAGAAAATATAAGGTATCCTTTAGCAAAAATAACTTATGTAGAAAAACAGATTGAAGAGGAAAAAAATATGTAAGAACCACTAGACTACCTGAAAGTAAATGACCAAAAAAGATCTTAGACATATTTCAAGAAATTATAAAGGAAAACTTCCCATATATCTTAAAACCAGAAGACAAAGTAGAAATAGGAAAAAAAAATATCAGCTGGTCACTTCCTGAAAGAAACCACAAAGCCAAAGCTCCCATCAATATTGTAGCCAAAATCCAGAGCTTCCAGGTCAAGGAGAAAACACTGCAAGCAGACAGTAAAGAAGAATTCAAGTACTGAGGAGCCATAGTCAAGATAATACAAAATTTTCTAGCCACCACTTAAAAGGAACAGGGACCTTTTAATATAATTTTCCAGAAGACAAAGAATCTAGAGGCTCAGAGCTGAGAATAACTCAGCCATCAAAATTTGAGTATAATCCTAAAAGGAGAAAAATGGATTTTTTATGAAACGGAAATCTTCCAAGCATGCCTGGCAGAAAGAACTGAGTAGAAGAAACTCAGGTCAGGGCTCAAGAGAAACACAAAAACGTAAACATGATTATACCTTTTGACCTAGCAATACCACTATGAGGTCTGTTTCCCAAGGTGATTAGGGGAAAAGGAAAAGAACCTATATGTTCTAAAAATATTTATAGCAGCTCTCTTTATGATGGTAAAACAACTGGAAATCGAGAGGGAGGGTGCCCATCAATTGGGGAATGTCCAAACAAGTTTTGGTATGTGACTGTGATGGAATACTACTGCACAGTAAGAAATTATAAGCAGGTTGATTTTAGAAAAACAGGGAAAGACTCGCATGAAATAAGGAGAAGTAAAATGAACAGAACCGAGAAAACATTATATACAGTAACAGCAATATTTTTCAAAGAATAATTGTGAACAACCAAGTTATTCACCATAAAGGAACAATGAAGGAAGATTCCATCCACCTCCAACAAAAGAACTAATAAATAGAAGTATGTGTAGTATGGGTTTACATATATTTGTAAATCTGTGTCAAATGATGGCCTTCCCTAGTGCAGGACGCAGAGGGAAGGAGGGAGACAGTTTGGAACTTAAAATGTAACCAAAAAAAACTAATTTTAAAAAACAAATCAATGTAAGGTTAAAAAAAGAACAACTGAGTCAGAGGACAAATTATAGAAAAACATCAACAGTTTCATTAAAGAAACGAACAATAATGAGAACACACCAAAAATTTTAGAATGTAACTAAAATAGTTCTTAGAGAGAAATTAATACCTCTAAACACTGTATCAATAAAAGAAAGAGCAAATCAACTAACAGAGACCTGAAAAACAAAGGAAAGATTAACAAAATTAAGAACAAAAAAATTACTGAATTAATAAATAAAACTAGGACCTGCCATTTTAAAAAATAAAGTAGATAAACCATTAGCTAACTTGATTTTTAAACGAGAAATAAGAAAACCAAATTAGCAGTATCAAACATTTCTTCAAAAGATGAATTTGTTACCAATGAAGAAGAAATGACAGAAATTATTACAAACTATTTTGCCCAATGATATGCCAATAAAACTGGCAGTATAAATGAAGTTGAGAAATATTTTCAAAAATATAAATTGCTCAGATTAACAATATACAGGACAGCCCAACCTTAGAAAAAGAAATTGAAGAAGCCATAAATCATTTCCAAAGAAAAATACCCCAGGGTCAGTTAGATTTACAATTGGTTTCTATCAAACATTTAAAGAACAATTAATTCCAATACCACAAAAAAGAAAACTGAGCCAGTATCTTTAATGAGTACTGATGCAAAAAAAAAAAGATTTTTTTGAAATAAAATATCAGCAAGGAAACTACAGCATATAACAATGGCTACACACCCTGACAAAGCTGGATTTATAGCAGGAATTAAGGGCTGATTTACTATATGGAAAGCTATAAACATAATTGATCATATTAATAGCATATCTGTAACGGGAATAAGCTAGAGGCCTTCCTTCTAGTTTAAGATCAGGCGCAAAAGCAAGCATGTTCATTATCACTATTACTGTTTATTAGTGCTAAATATGCTGATGCTAGCAATAAAAGGGAAGAAAAAGGAAGCAGAGAAGATGAGCACAGGCAAAGAGAAACATTAACATCTTTGCAGATGATATGACTGTTTACTTAGATGACCCTAAAGTCAACTAAAAAATAATTGAAACAATTAACAACTTAAGCAGAGTTTTAGGGTATAAAATAAACCCACATAGAAAGAGATAGAGAAATTCCATTTAAAATAACTGCAGACACTATTACATACCTGTCAAGACAAAAACAGGAACCATATGAGCACAACTACAGTATAAAATATCTTTAGACAAATAAAGGCATCAAAGTAATTAGATAAATATTAATTGGACAAGAGTTAAGCTGATTCAAATAATAATGACAATACTACCCAAGTTAATTTATTTTTTCAGTGCCATACCAACCAAAACACCAATGGATTACTTTATACAGCTAGAAAAAAAAATAACAAAATATATCAAGAGGATCTAAAGATTAAGAATATCAAGAGTATTAATGAAAAAAAAGTGGGCAGGAAACTGACTGAGCAGTACTAGATCTCACACTAAACTACCACAAAGCAGCAGTCATCAGAAAAGTTTAGTTCTGGGTAAGAAATGGAGAGGTTTGATGATCAAATTATTAGTACACGATATACAGGGGCAAATGAGCATAGTGGCTTAGTGTTGGCCAAACCAAAAGATCCTAGAACTCACCAACAAAAACTTGAGAAAATTGTAAAGCAGTCTAGCAGAAACTAGGTATAGACTATTATCTCTCACCCTACTAAATAAAATAAGCTCCAAATAAATACATAACTTAGACAGAAGGGGTGACATCTTAAACAAGTTAGAAGAGCAAAGAAAAAATTACCTGTCCAGGCTAAGAACCTTTCCCAAAGTGACAGTCAAAGGAAATAACTGGGCAGTTTTTAAAGGATGAAATCTGAGCGATCTAGGACTATGGAAAAAATGCTCTAAATAATTCATAATTAGAAATGCAAATTAAAACAACTTTAAGGTACCTCCTTATACTCATCAGATCGATAAAGTTTACAGAAAAAAATGAAAAATGATAGAGGGTCTGTGGGAAAACAAGTATTTAATGCGCTGTTAACTCTACATTACTGTGAACTGGTCCAGCCATTCTAGAAAGCAATTTGGAGCTATGTACAAAAAGCTAACTAAACTGTGTTTGTTCTGACACATTGATAACACTACTAGGTCTGTCACCCTATAGAGAACAAAAAAAGAAGGAAAGGGCATATGTGAACAATATTTTATGGTGGTTGTTGCAGTAAAGAATTGGAAATTGAAAAGATCCCTATCACTTGGGAATGGGTGAAGAAATCATGGCATATGTATGTGTTTGAATGCTATTGTGCTATAAGAAATGATGAGAAGGATGGTTTTTATAGCAACCTGGAAAGACTTTCATGAACCGATACAGAGTAAATGATCAGAACTATATGAACAATTTATATGTTAATAATATTATAAAGACAAACCATTTTGAAAGACTTACGAACTCTAATCAGTACAATAAAGAACCACACATCCAGAGAACTCATAATGAAGCATAATACCTATCTCCTGATGAAGAGATTATATACTCATAGTGCATATTGAGACATTTGTATGTGTGTTGTGGTTTTTTGGGGGGATTTTGGACATAGCCAATGTGGGTATGTGTTTTGACTAGAATATTTGTAGTAGAGGTTTTGGGGTTTTTTCTTATTTTTTTATTGGGAGTTAATAGGAGGAAGAGTAGATATTCATGAAAATAAAATTGAATGAAAAACTTATTTTGAGAAGGGGTCCATGGTACAAAAAAAGATTAAACTCCCTCCAGCACCCACAACTCTCTAGTTAACTACTTAATCTGTAAGAATTCTTGTAATAAGGGCATGAGAGCTACAGATAGTTTTATGATGAGATTTCAATAACTATATAATGAAAGTATATAAATATATATAGAAAAAATATGTCAAGGTGTATGCTTTGCATTTGCCTAGCAGGAGACTGATAGTCTCCTGAACATAATATATAGGTCCAATTAATCTTGACTGTGACATTTTTCTGTGGTCATACAAGTTGTATTTCTGCCATTGTATTTCATATCATTAGTTGCATTTTCTTCCATTTCTGTTCTTATATCACTGTTTGGAAAAGAGAGATTAACTTTTCTGGCAGTGCCATAATTTTGACTTTTAAGAATTTCCTTGTTCTTTTTTTCATAACAAAATGAACTGACTCTCTCCCTTTATGTTAATGCCCTCCTGTGCCCTAAACAAAAAATTACCACGTATTTATTTTGTGTATGTCTTCTGTACATTTATATATGTGCATTGTCATCTCCTCCAGTAGAATGTAAATTCCTTGAAGACATGAATTGTTTTATTTTTGTTTTTTGTACCCATGGTACCTAGTATAATGCCTGGTATATAGTAAGCTTGCTCTTAATAAATGTATGTAGATTGATTAAGAGAGCTTTTTTTCTAGTCTTAGCATAGTCATCTTGCTTTATTCTAACTAGTTTTTGTACACGGGTTGCTAAATTGAAGATGATATAAAATTACTGTTTTATAAACCTTTCTAGTTGATAAAGTGGGAAACAACACACCTCTTATTAACATTGGTCCAAACACAGTCTATACTTTTCCTCCAAAATCTGACTTGTGTTAAACTAGTGGGAACTACCCCCACATTAGATTTCAGTGTATATCCATAAAGTTTTTTTTCCCTTTCAAAGAAATTTCATTTTAGGGGTGCTACCTCCTTTATGAGGGTAACCTATGCAATTGAACCAATATATTATGTTTAGGAGTCTCCTTCTAGGCAAATGCAAAGCTTGATATGTCTTTTCTATATATACTTATATACCTTTATTATATGGTTACTGAAATCTCCATAAAACTCTGTAGCTTTCATTATTTATTACAAGAACTCTTATTGCTTAAGCAGTTAGCTAGTAGTTAACTGGGGGCTGGAGGGATTTTAGACCTAGTTCAGACCTCTTTGGTGGAATCAGAGCATATCTATCTTTTATCAAATGTTGCTCCAAATTGAATAGTTTCATAGTAAATTCCAGTTTCTAACTCATGATGGCAATATAATTTTTGTGGAAGGGCACTTCTTTTTCTGTTAAAAAAATTTATACCCTATTAAGTGATTCTCATCCTGGTCAAGATGGGAATTTTTCAGAACTGTACTTTGGAAGGTGGATGGGAGTGGATGGTGATGTACTGAACAAAAAATTCTCCTTTTCTTCCTTTTTTCATGTAAATGTAGTTGCTATCACTTTTAATGTCTCATTTTTTTGTCTTTTTTTTTTTCATTTTAGTTACAGGCTAGTGAAACTCTGAGAAATAGCAGTCATAGTAGCACAGCTGCAGATTTACTTCAAGCCAAACAACAGATTCTCACTCATCAACAGCAGCTAGAAGAACAAGACCATTTATTAGAAGATTATCAAAAGAAGAAAGAAGAATTCAATATGCAAATTAATTTCTTGCAAGAGAAAATTAGAACTTATGAGATGGTATGCTCTTTTTAATGATAGTCTACCAAAAGATTTGTAGCTTTGCAATTAGTTTTATGTTAATTTTTATCTCCCTTTGAATTAATTTAAAAAGCTTTAGAAATAAACATTCATTTCATCATTATTATGCAGATGATTCACAAAAGCTTTAGAATAAAGAAAAGTTCTTCTCATATATAAAATAATAATTTATTTGGTAACTTTTTACAGCCCCATTATAATAATGCAAGTCTTGAGTTCTAAGCCACAAGTTAAACTTTTATATGGTAATGAGGTCCTTCTACTAGGTCTTATGATTAAGGCCTTTGGAAAAGGTCTAGCATAAATCTGTGCTAATTCAGTGTTATAGGCAGATTACATTAGAAGGAAACTATGCTTTCTGACCCTGTTAGTATGAAAATTTCTGTGTTTTCAAGGGATATTGTGAAATTCTGAAAAAAATTCTCAGAGCAAAAATTTAATTGCCTTTTATTTTAATAAAATATATATATATATAAATAAATAAAATAAATTTTAATAAAATAAAATGTCATTTATTTGCTCAGAAAAATCATTAAGGACCTATTTTATGCCAGGTACCATGGTAGGCACAAATAATATAAAAACAAAAATGAAATAGCCCTTGTCATTAATGAGATTACATTCTTTTTGGGGGAGAAATGTGAAAACTGATAAATACAAAATATGTCCAAAATAAATAAAGTATAGTTTCCAGAAGTAGGTAGAGGTTTTCAAGATAGGCCTTGTGTAGGGCATCTCATTGGAGATAAGCTTGGAAGGAAGCGCAAAGCTGCAGTGAATGACTTTGAACCATGGAGTGCAAAGACACAAAGACAAAAGATGGAATGCCAGGTATGGGAAACAGCAAGGACGTCACCTTGCTGGTTGGTGGAGTGCGAGAAGGAGAGTGATGTGCGCTTGGATGGCAGAGGAGTGGGACTCTAGCTCCAGAGGCATTGGAGAGCCGCTGGGAGTAGCATAGTCAGACCTGTGTTTTAGGAATGTGATTAGGGAGGAGACTGGAAATTAGGGAGCTATTGAAATAGTCTTAGTGAGAGGTGAGGAGGGCCACAACTGTGTGGTTGTGTGTGGAGAGAAAGGGATAAATCCAGGCAATTCTGTGTACAATCAACAGGACTTGGCATCTAATTGAATATGAACAGTGAAAATGAGTGAAGTGTTAAGAGTGATACCATACTTAGATACCAAGTGATGCCCAAATGGATACCAAAGAATGATACCAAACTTAGAAAACTAGCTGATTGGAAAAGATAATTTATAAAATTAAGCAATGATTGTATATAAAAAGCCCAGGAATAACTGAAAATCATTGACGTATAAATGCTAGAGAATGAAGCGATGATTAGGATAAGTCTTGTTATTTAAATATAGCTAAGAAAAACTTCAGTATCGAACTGTCATATTTAGAATTACCATATAGACATTTTACTGTGTTATCTGAAAATATACATACATTGTTGTGTATAAAACTAAATAAAGCCACAGTCTTTGCATTCAAGAAGCTAAGACCCTAGTAAGGGGAGATAACACTAACAGAAAAAACTATAATAGTGTAAGCAGAGTGTGATTTATGCCAGATGAAAAAAAGTGGAAGAATTGTGACACAGTATTGGAGATGCAGAGAGAGAGAAGCCTTCACAGAGAGGATTGAGTTTGACCTGACCTTGGAAGAGCTAGAAGTGTTCCAATAAGTATGTAAGTTCAAGTCAAATCAATAAGCATTAATTATGTGCTTACTGTGTGCCGGTCACAGGTGGAGGGAATACCTTAAACAGAAAGGCACAACTGGTGAGCCATTAGTAGTTCACTGGAGCAAAGCCCGTGTAGAGGTGCATAGAGGCCAGATCGTGTAGGGTCTTGAATGCCATGTTATAGAATTTGGCCGTCATTGGGTGGATGGTGAATAGCCATTGAATGTTTTTAAGCAGGGCAGTTGAAATCATTTGGAAGGGGGAAGGAATAGGAATAAACATGAAGAACCTACTATGTGCCTAACACTGTGCTAAGGTCTTTGCAAATATTATCTCCTTTATGCAGAGCTTTACAAAGACTGCTGCTAGCACTATGTGGGGCTTTTCAAGTCAAGAAACCATTTAAGTAGCTTTTGGAATTAATTTGTTCAACACATATTCATTAAGTGCCTGCATGACTAATCAACTCAACAACAGTACTGTGTGCCAGGCACTCACTGACTATACCAAGTATTTTACTTTCAAATGAGTTAATACTTGTAAAGTCCTTAGCATAGTATCTGGCACATAGTAGGGGCTATATAACTACAGCATAGTGGTTACATAACATTTTGAATTATTCTCAGTTAACTGGTAGTGATTTAATGAGTTTATTGTATAAAATTAGTAAATGCAGAAGAGATACATCAGTTAACAACATTAACATTTTTCATAGATAAAATACATAAGTAGTAGTCTAATTCAAGTGGCTCATAGTCTGTAAGCCACAGTGTCATCAGTTGTTCTTGTCAGGCATAGTTCTCCTTATCCATGGCTCTACAACTTATTTCTGAGCTAGAGTCAGGAAAAAGTTTTGTCCCTGTCTCCAAATTTCCATTTAAACTAGAATTTTGGGGTTGGATTGACAAGCCAGAATATGATAGTTATCCTAGATTAGGCTTGGAGTTTTGCTATATTAAGTGACTTCTGGTTCAGGCATACTGCCAAGGCATCAGATATCTGTAAATACACTTTTTCTCCATCCTTTTTCAATGACTCACCCCTGGGTCACTACTAAGATCTAGGTCAGTAGTAAATTTGAGGTAACTCAGTACCCTTTTGTCCTTAATAGTCATGTAGAATACAGACCTTCTCTACAGTTATGCTTATTGATCTCCTTCCTAACTGGATATCTAAAATACTACATGTACCTGCACATGCACTATCTTTTAAGAAACTTAAAAGGGGCAGCTAGGTGGCACAGTGAGTAGAGCGCCAGCCCTGGAGTCAGAAGGACCTGAGTTCGGATCTGCCCTCAGACACTTAACACACACAAAAACAAAAACCTAGCCTTGTGACCTTGGGCAAGTTACTTAACCCCAATTGCCCTCCAAAAAAAACCCAAAACAAAACAAAAAAGAAACTTAAAAGTAAAAGCTTATCAATTTTAAACCTGTTTTATACAAATAAGACATTATTAAAAGCAATCAATGTAGTATAAAATGAAAGGAGAATGATTTGCTATCAAACCTAGATGACATACTTATGAAGCCATTTATTAAGTTGCCATCAGTTAAAGATTCTCTCTCTCATTTTCAGGAGGAGCAAAATAAAAAAGTAGAAGATTTAAGTAAAAAGGAATTACAGGAAAAGGAATCCATCATTGAAGAGTTAAAAACAAAAATAGTAGAAGAAGAAAGGAACTCACTTGAGCTGAAGGATAAACTATCAGCTACTGATAAATTACTGGGAGAATTCAAAGAACAGATTATAGAAAAGAACCAAGAAATAAATAATATAAGACTAGAATTGACTAATTCTAAACAAAAAGAAAGACAGTGTTCTGATGAAATAAAACAATTAATGGGGACAGTTGAAGAACTTCAAAAGAAAAATCATAAGGACAGCCAGTTTGAAACTGATATGGTACAAAGAATGGAACAAGAAACTCAAAGGAAATTGGAGCAACTCCGTGCAGAGTTGGATGAAATGTATGGGCAGCAGATTGTGCAAATGAAGCAAGAGTTAATAAAGCAGCATGTGTTACAGATAGATGAACTTAATGCACGACATAAAGGAGAACTGGAAAATACTTTAAAATCATGTCCAAATATTCCAGTAAATGAAAATCAGATACAGTTAATGAATATGGCAATTACTGAATTGAATCTAAAACTTCAAGATGCTAATTCTCAAAGGGAAAAAATGAAAGAAGAATTAGAAATAATTTCAGGAGAAAAGTCTACTTTACAGAGACAACTTGAAGACCTTTTTGAAGAATTAAGCTTTTCAAGGGACCAGGTTCAGAGAGCTAGACAGACGATAGTCGAGCAGGAAGGTGAACTTAATGAAGCTCACAAATCACTTAGCAGTGTGGAGGACTTGAAAGCCCAGATCGTGTCCGCTTCTGAATTCAGGAAGGAGCTAGAATTAAAGCATGAGGCCGAAGTCACCAATTACAAGATAAAGCTTGAAATGCTAGAGAAAGAAAAGAATGCTGTGTTAGACAGAATGGCTGAATCTCAAGAAGCTGAATTAGACAGACTGAGAACTCAGCTGCTGTTCAGCCATGAAGAGGAGCTTTCCAAACTCCGTGAAGACTTAGAAATTGAGCATAAAATAAATATAGAAAAGCTTAAAGATAACCTGGGTATTCACTATAAACAGCAGATAGAGGAATTACATCATGAAATGAGTCAAAGGATAGAAACCATGCAATTTGAAAAGGACAATTTAATAACGAAGCAGAATCAATTACTTTTAGAAATTTCAAAGCTGAAAGATTTACAGCAATCTCTTGTAAATTCAAAATCAGAAGAGATGATTCTTCAAATCAGTGAACTTCAGAAAGAGATTGAGGTACTCAGACAGGAAGAAAAGGAAAAGGGTACACTTGAACAAGAAGTACAAGATTTACAACTCAAAACTGAGTTTTTGGAGAAGCAAATAAAAGAGAGAGAAGATGACCTTCAAGAAAAATTTACACAACTTGAAACTGAGAATGCCATTCTTAAAAGTGAAAAGAAAGCTCTTGAAGACATGCTGAAAATATATTCTCCCATTAGCAAAGAAGAAAGCTTGATGTTCATAGATTCAGTTAAGCCCAAATCTGAAGATGGTGACTGGCAAAAAAAAATGGATACACTCCTAGAAGAAAACGAGAGACTCACAAAGCAGTGCACTCAGCTAAGTGAAGAAATTGAGAAACAAAGAAACACATACTCATTTGCCGAAAAAAATTTTGAGGTTAACTATCAGGAGTTAAGAGAAGAGTATGCTTGTCTTCTCAAGGTGAAAGCTGATTTGGAAGACAGTAAAAGCAAACAGGAAGTCGAGTATCAAATGAGGCTAAAGGCTCTTACTGATGAGCTTTATCACCTACAGAAAAGTAAGCCAGTTTTAGTGAAGACTAAAAGTGCAGATTCTGAAAGCTGTAAAGATGACAAGTCTTCTGTAGCAGAAATTTCTGAAGTTGGTGAAGTTGTTGAGAAGGATACTACAGAACTTATGGAGAAACTTGAGGTGACCCAGCGAGAGAAATTAGAACTGTCAGAGAGACTGTCAGACCTTTCTGAGCAGTTAAAGCAGAAACATGGTGAAATCAGGCACTTAAGTGAGGAAGTTAAATCTTTAAAGCAGGAGAAAGAGCAAGTTTTAAACAGATGCAAAGAGCTAGAAGTTATAGTTGGCCATAGTCGAGCAGAACATGTGGATGAGTTAAAACTTAAGCCGTGTGATTTTAAAGATGGTATTCAAACAGAGGGAAGTAAAGATTCTAAAAGTCCTGGACTTAAAATAAATAAAGACTTTAGCGAAGGGGCAAAGATCACAAAGGAAAATAAACTTTCATTTGAAGATGTGACTGTTAAAAAAGAAAGCAAGCAAGAACTGGTGAAGCCTGAAGAGTATTCTCCTTTGGACCATGTGGACTCTGTGACTGACCACTTGGCTAATGAGTCATTATCATCATCTTTGGCCATCACACAGAGTGAAAATGACCACCTTCGGCAGGAACTTGATATTCTGAAATCTGAACAGGTTTGTTTACTGTTTCATGTGTGATTAAGATAGAAGAGGGAAAAACCTCTTAACTAGAAAATATTTTTGTTCTTTATAAAAATATAAATGAACGTTCAGAAAGGGAGAATAAAACTAACCTTTTTCAAATTATTCTCATTTAGGACTTGTAACTTATTTTCAGGCAGGTTTTATATATATGAAGATTTTTAATTATCCTAATTTCTTCTAAGTGTTATATGCAAAAAAATTAAAAATTCTAATTGTAACAAAATTTATATGCTCAGATAAAGCAAGAGGAAACATTTGACAGTTTATATTTTGCCAGCTATAATACTGTGAACATTAACAAAATTAATGAAAATTATTATGGAATAATCTGGAAGTTATAAGTATGTATATTATAAGTAGGATGATACATGTTGCTTTCTAACCAGGATAAATTTTTTAAAGCATTTCTAGTTAATAAGGCCACTTTATCCTGCTCTTATTATGAATCTAGAAATTAAGAAATTAATATCTGTGAACTATTTAAGTCTATAGAATATTTGATTATTTTAAAGAGAGTGACATATGCTGGTTTCCTCTTAAAATGCCCCAAATCACCTAAATTTGTAGAGTGAAAGTTTCTTTTTTTTCCCTTTTTGGAGGGCAGTTGGGGTTAAGTAACTTGCCCGAGGTCACACAGCTAGGTTTTTGTTTGTGTGGGTTAAGTGTCTGAGGTCAGATCCGAACTCAGGTCCTTCTGACTCCAGGGCCGGCGCTCTACTCACTGCGCCACCTAGCGGCTCCGAGTGAAAGTTTAATAGAGAATACCTGTGTTTGAAGACCAGCCACTGAAACGGTCTGTTCTCTGACCACTGGAGAAGTAAAACATTTTCACCTGCCATTTAGCTCCTACCTCCTTACCGTGGTTTACGGAGTGGATTGTTAAAGTAGCTTAAAGGTGACCGGTAGTACAGCATCCATTACAGCAGAGTGTTTCACTTTCCTTCCTTTTGACTCTGGCTTACTCTAAGGGCTGAGGCTAAGGCCAAACCATGGAAGTGCAGAGATGTTTCTTGCCACTTGTGGTCCTCTTAGCACTAGAAGCTGACTTCTCTGTTTAATTGTATTATTGTGTTGGATCAGTGGATTTTCTGCTCTTATTATGTCAGTTCTATAGGCCTAGTTCTCCTATTAATTACTACTATAACCTTGGGCAAGATATTTCACCCTTCTGGCCTCAGTTTCCTCATCTGTAAAATAAAATCTATTGACTTTATGACCTTTGTGTTTTTCTAGATTTCTGTGAAATATGGTAACAAAATATTTTTATCCATTAGTATGGATAATGAAGAGTTAACTATGTCCACACTAAATATTTCTACAAAGTTCCAAATCAAATAATCATATAAATTTAGTCATCACATTTCCAGTTTGTAGCTTTCTAGAGGGGTACTAGTTGTTTTATTCTAAATTTTCTACATTTGAAGTATGTAATTCTGTAACCTTGCTCAATATCTAGTTAGTGTAAATGTAACCTAGAAAACATATTTTAAAAACAAGCATCCCCAGAAAATCTATGGTACTCATGGCCTTGAAAATTATGAGTTGTCTTTACATCTCTTGTACATTATCATCTCCGTTCCAAAAAAAATTTTAGTGGTGATAATGGAAATAATTGGAAAGAATTAATTTTTTACCTTAGTATTAGTGTAAGAAAGATTGCTCAGCATGCAAATTGAGTTAATCGAAGACAGAAAATCAGTAAAGAAAAATAAGTTCTGAGATGCAGCTATAAGGACACTTTCTGGGTAGTATGACAAAAACAAATGCAGAGAAAGGATGGATGGTTTCACTTGTCATTTTACAACTTGCAATATGTGCACTTTAAACCGAAGGTGGACTTGAGGCTTCAGATGGAGGCACAGCGCCTTTGCCTTTCCCTGGTTCACTCAGCTCATGTGAAGCAGGTGAGTGTCTGCATGGAAGAGGAGAGAGCAAGTGCGCTAAGCAGCCTGAGAGAGGAACTTGTTTCTGCTCATGAAGAAGAGATGATGAAGCTTCAGAAAATACATGTGTTAGAGCTACAAGACGTCAAGAGACAAGGAGCAGGTAAACTGTGGGAGCCATTCTTATGAGCACTGTCCATTCCAACTGATGTCTAAATGAAATCATAAATGCTATCTGTGCCCTGCCGTGTCATGATTTTGACTCAGTCTTGAGGGGACCATGTGGCCATGGAAGTCCAGCCCAAGGAAACCAAGACAGTCTTTAGGCTGCTGGAGAGATCAATACTGTACTGGAAGGCCCAGACTGATCCATATCTCTGGGCCTACCTATGTCTTCCCATGGGCCCTTAGACCAACCCAGACCCCTAGAAATATGACCCCTAAATATATGAGCTGAGTAGAATTAAGTTTGGATAGTATTTATAGCTAGTCTAAGTATGCTTGAGAGATCTGCTTATTTCTTACTGAGTACTTCAATATCACAATTTAATAGGACTGTATTAAATATGTGAGGCAGCATTGTGAAGGACAGAGTTGTCAGACACATGGTCTGTGGGCTGAATGTGTCCTGAACCAGATTAAAATGCAATTGAGAAATATTTAACAAAAAAATTCAGTAAAACACAAATAAAATTATATTTTAAGACTTAAGTTAATAGGTGACCCACAGGGATTCTTCTCTATGTCATAGTGACCCTCATTTCTGTTTGAGTTTGACACCACTGGTGATGTGGATAGAGAGCTGACCTCAGAGTTAAGAAGTCTTGCCTCAATCACCTGCTACTGTGGCCTCAGGTACATGAATGGGGTCAGCCTCTCTGCCCTTCCCATTGGGTCCTCCCAGCTTTAGGTCTGTGATCCTTCTAGGAAAGGTGCCAGTCTGCCCTGGTAGAGAAATTCCTCACCAAGAACTCCCCATGTCAATGAAATTATAGATCTGCTCAAAGAAATGCATTCATTGTATGTGCTGTGCTTACCATGCACCAGGGCTCCTGGCATCCTTTAACTTTATCAGTTTGACAGGGACAAAATGGAATGCCTAAGAAACTGGCTTCTTAGATAACCTGTTCTTCAAAAATTAGAAGATAATTTTGAATGTAATAAATTTGAAGTATCTTTATTGCAGCAAGGCTAGGTATACCAGAAGATTAAATATTCCAGATAAAATAAACACTAAATAGCTGTATTTCAACATGCAAATTGATAGGTATAATACATTATCTGTTTTAATAGATGATGAAGGCATGTCTTTAGAGATGCTTATGGAGAAGCTCCACAAGGCAGTGATTGAGGAATGCTCTTGCTTTAATCAGGTAAGCTATTAATTTAAAAATTGTTTTGGGGGAAGAAACTCTACATTTAGAATTGCTGTTTTTGATAAAATTATCCCTCCCAATTTTCCATAAAGTGGCATCTCTTTCACATAGTAGACCATTGATAAGCATTTTTTCTTTTATGTTAATACACAATTTCAGTTTATTCTTTCTCAGCAGTCCCTGAAACTAAGACTAGAAAATGATGTATCTTTAGGAATGGAGGGAGAATGAGGAAATATAATACAAGCTTATAGATAACACAAGAGCATTTCTGTTGTTACCAAAGACAAATGCAGTCATAGGTCCTGCTTAGACCCTCTCTCCTCTGGGGTTGCTGTCATTTCAGCCCTGCTACTGAGAGAATCAAGAAGGTATAGAGGAAAGCCCAATGCCCTAGTGGGTGATGTATAAACCAGCTTTCCTTTCTTCAGTAACATCACAACTATTCCTTATCCTGTTTTCCAAACTGTCCATGTATGTGAGATATCTGATTTAATAGAAAGATATGACTTAGCCACTTAGCTCTGTTACCTTGTGCAAATAACTTTACCTCTTTGTTCTTTTTATTTAAAAGCAATTGGGGTTAAGTAACTTGCTCAAGGTTACACGGCCAGTCATTTTTGTGTGTGGGTGCTCATTTTCTGAGGCTGGAACCGATCCCAGGTCCTCCCGACTCTGGGGCCGGCACTCTTAGTCACTGCGCCACCTAGCTGCCCCACCTCTTTGTTCTTAGTTTCTATATATGTAATAAAAATGGTGGTAGGTCATATTTCTAGAGTGCATTATGGTTTAAAGGCACTTTTCCATACTTCTCTGAATTAGGTAGTGTACATTTCATCCCCATCTCACCAGTAATAGTCTCAGATTAAGTGACATACCCAGCTTTTTACATGTACGGTATGCAAGGCTAGGATTCGAATCCAAGCCTTCATTCTCCAAGTCTTTTGTCCTTTTCACTCATTTGTAAAATGAATGTGACAATATCAGTATCTTTGCAAGGCTATTAGGATGATCATATGAGATAAATCGTGTGAAGTGCTTTACTGACTTGAAAGCACTCTGCAGATCTCTATGAGGAGCAGGAGGACCATGCCATCAGTGATGCTTCCTGTGTCTGAGGAAGGACTAGAGCTCTGACTTTCTTCCCACTTCCAGAATTCCATATACTCCCTTGGTAGCCTGGGAGAACATTTGGCAGTCAAAGATGTATACCAACAACAAAAAAAAAATCACATAGAATTATTTTAGTTTTTAAGCAAATCTATATGAAAGAGCATCTGTAAGAATCCTACAACCAGCAGTTCATTACTCATTTTAGGTGTTTTAGGAAACTTTCATCAGACCCTTGGAAGAAATGTGTGGGAAGTCTCAATTTCGATTTATGAACAAAACTGCTTTTCACATATTTATCAATAGATGCTGTTTGATATAGATTTCTATAAATGTGAAGATAATACTGCCATTTGTGAATTTTCAATTTCTCAGAGCAGTTAACCAAGTTAATAACATATCATACGCTTCTGAAGTTTTGGTGTAAGCCACAAGAACAGCTCTTAAATATAAGAGGAAAGATGTGTAGAATGTAATGTTCCATTTGTTGGGTCACTCATCCTATAGATAATCATCTCTAATGTTTCAGGGGTGTCATTCCATGCTATTTCTGTTCATTAATAGATGCTGTCAGTTGATGTCAGGGTAGGTGGCTATAAGACAGGAGATGGATTAAAATTCAAGGTGAATTTCATCATTAAAAGGATGTAGAGATTATCCAAGGTATAACATTTTTTAAAAAAGCAAATCGAGGGGCGGCTAGGTGGCACAGTGAGTAGAGCGTTGGCTCTGGAGTCAGAAGGACCTGAGTTCAGATCCGGCCTCAGACACTTAATGCACACATAAACAAAAACCTAGCCATGTGACCTTGGGCGAGTTACTTAATCCCAATTGCCCTCCAGAAAGCAAAAAAAAAAGCAAATCGAAATATTTATTCAAGCAAAAATCTTGAAAAAGAAATTTGCTTTGTTCAACAGAAAATATTTCAGTCTCATAGTAAAAAAAATTTATATTTCCTTATCTAACATTTTACACAAAATGTTATCAAGATAAATTTTGCTCCAGTATTGTTTGTAATTTCACATAATGAGGAATGGATTTTACATTACTGAATATTTTATATTTTCTTTGTTTTCCTTTTGTTTTCCTCTATTCTTTAAACTGTTAGATATCTCTAATATAATTTTGAATGATCTGTTTTAACTTAAATAATCATTTTCAGCCTTGTAATTTTATTTACTTTTGATATCAACAGTCTTTATGCAACCTCCTTGGTACATGTAGCATAGCTCCTTTCAAATATGAAGCAAAAGTAGAAAAAGAAGAAATTCCTAATATTTATTCCTCTGAAGTTCAAGAAAATAACCCAGCATTGCAGAATTGCACATTGGAAGTTCAAGGTAATGCTAGAAATCTTTCAAAAGGTGTCTGTACTATAAAATATAATATTCTAACTTTCAACATATTATAAATTTATATTAATATTATAAACCTTAATTTAAAGTGATTATCACCCAGGACATTTAGTTTTATAATCTGAATATAACGTGAACTTTATATAAAGTTTTGTTTCCATAGTTTTTACTCATTAATGAAAAGTGGTATTTTACAACTCTTTGAGTAGAAATATCTGATTAATTAATGTAAAGATGAATTTTTCCGTTATGGCATGGGCATATAATCTGCACTACTATCTGAATCCAAAAGTTGAGTAAAGTCCCAGGAAGCGTGGTATTTGCTTTGATTATGATTTAGAATTGAAAAGGCACAGTATGACTTTGAAATCCATTAGTTATAATATCTTTAAAAGGTTAAGAAATAGGGACTTTTACTATGAAAGTCAATAAACTTTTTTCCTCTAAATAAAGTTTCACTTCCCAGAATAGGAACCTGAAGTGATTGACACTAAAGATAAAGGATATCAAGAGTAAAGAATTTCTAAATAAAATATTTCAAGATTACTCTTTTTCAAAATGTTAGGCAGGAATTAAACTATATCTATAACAGATTCTGAAAGTATTTTCCCAATAGTTTAATAGCATCTCTTTGTTCTTACTCCTCACCTCTCCCACTCCCCCCCAAAATGAAAAGAGGTAAAAAGTTTGCCTCTGAAGTTATACTGTCACTACTCGAGAGAATACAGTCATTGTCATCATACAGTATAGTTGCATAAAGCTAAATTGTATTTTAAAAGATAATAGGTAGTTAGGTTTTGAAAACCTGCTCCCATAACATGTATGCCTCATGTCTATCATCAGAGAGCCACCCAAAGTTGGGAGGGGCTTATCACTAGAAGATTACTCACCACATATGAATTTTTTCAACCATAATAATTCATGAAAATTATCTGCTTTGTCACAAAAAGTTGTCATCATACTCACGCTGATAAAATCATGCTTCCTTAAGTTAAAGTGGATTTATAAAATTCAAGTTATCCCTTCATAATTCTGTGAAACTATTAGAATTGCATGGGAAAATAAACTACGATTTAAAACTGTTTTCTTCCCAAAAGCAGAACTATTTCCTAATGAGAAAAGGACTATTTTTTAAATTGTTAAAAATTGACTAACCATAGTCATAATGTTAACTGACAGTAGACCATGTGAACAGCAAATTACATTGTAAAAATACCCACCATAAAACCTTCTACACCTCTGGCCCTTCCTTTTCCAATATCTTCTTACTTCCGTCTCTCATTCTTTCATTCTGTGTGTGGATGCATCCCTTTTCCTCTGCTGCTCTATTCATCATTATGTGTCCATCTTTGATTTTCTGAGTATTTGCCTCTAAGTGTTTCTCCACTATGTGAAACATGTGATCTGTCCCTTCATTATTTTTCTGTGCATGTGTTATCTGTCTTTCTTTGTCTTTCTCCGTCTTTCTCCATTTCTCTGACATTGCCTCATTCCTGTCTCCTCTTTTTTTTCACCATATTCACCATAGAGAACTGAGTGATTTTTAAATAAAAATTCCTTGTATTTTTAACCCATGGATGGCCCAGAGCTGATGCTCTGAGTTTACACAGATTGGGTTAGTTTTGGAATGATCTCCCAGATCCTTTGTTTGGCTTTTGCCCTCACCTGACATTTCTCCTGATAGATTTAGATTATATCACTTTCTAGGTGTCCACAGAAAAGGCAGAAGCCCCCAGGGTTGCCATGGAAGTTTTCAGGGTAACTGTATCTTAAGTAAATATAAGGCAGGCTTTATTTATTTCACCTAATAGAAAACACAACAAATTTATACCCAAGTGTAAATAGGCAAGACAACTCAGTCAAGAAATGAAGTTCTGGAGTGTTTGGCATGGTGCTTGGCACACAGTAGGCACCATATAAATGCTTCTTTCCCCTCCGCCTCTGTTTCTCCCCCTCCTGTCCTCGTCTCTGAGCACTTGTTCTCTATGTTACTCAGCTCTGTGTCTGCTCTCCCTTTGAAAGGTCAGTATCTGGCTGTGACCCAGATCAGTGCTAGTCTTAACTCATCAGGGTCCATCCTTAGCCAAGTGTCAGTGGACTAAATACTCAGATTAAGGATGCTTATTCCTATCCCATTGAGATCAGTACCAGAGCAAAGATCCACTTGGCAGTGTTAACTGGAGATATTTACGTGACATAGAGGAAGACATTTTCAGTGCTGAGAGAGACCTCATTCTTTAGCCTCCAACTTGACATTTAATAACTAGACTTGATAATCAGTCTAAAGTATTTGTTAAATGTCTCCTAGAAGTAAGTCATTATGTTAAGCTCTTAAGGGGCAGAGACAAAAATGCCATAGTTCCTATCCTCCAAGAGTTTACCTTCTGTCAGAGGAACCATCATGTACACATAGAATACATATACATGCACGTATAGTTCCATACACATACCTGCATGTATATTCATGCATGTGTGTGTTTTGTGTATATTCATGCATGCATGTACGCATATATAAACACATGAATGTGTGCTCCTATTTATATAAATACAAAATATACAGAGTAAATCCAAGGTCATGTTGGTCCAGCACGAAGAGCTGGATGGGTCAGATAAGGCCTGTTGTAGGAGATGAGACTTGGATCTGAGTTTTGAAGGAAACAGAGGTGAGGAGATCTTCTATTTGGTGAGGGATGGTGCAGAGGCATGGGGCTGGGATGCCATCTGTCCCAGGTGGATTAACGTGTAAATAGAGTAAAGGAGAGCAGTATGCATAAGAAGCCTGGGAAGGTGATTTGGAGCCAGGTTGGGAAGAGCTTTAAGGGTCAGACAGGATTTTGTGTTTGATCTTGAAGGAATAAGGTACCACTAGAATTGATTGAGCCAAGAAAAAACCTGGCTAAACCACAATTTCTCACTTTTTAAAAATGTTACTAAAATGAAAACTACTCAGTTTCTTTGTAGGAAAATGACAACAAAGATAAAAAGAAAATGACCACAAATTCATTTACCCTTTCCTTGATTTGTTAAAAAAAAATGGGTTAGTGGTTCATAACAAAGAAATTGTTTCTTTCCCCTTTTAGGTCAAGCTGTAGTTGCAGGAGTAATTAACAAAATGTGTACAGATAAAAACTAGTGGCCAATAAAATGAAAATAATATACAACATTATTGGTACCTTGAAATGACATTCTTCTTAGGGAAAAAGTTAAAATATTCATTTCTTCTTTAGTATATTTGTTCATTATAAAGAGTTTTATCTCAGTATGATTATCTTCAATTATGATTTACGAGTATTACTTTTCAAACTTTTTTCCACAGAACAATTTGATAATTGTCAAATTGATTTTAAAACAATATTTTCTTTATTATCTAGACTTGCAATCAAATCTGCAATCTCTTATTAACAAAGTAACAGAAGAATACAACAAGCTGTTGGCACTTCAATCACAACTAACCAAGGATTGTGAAAAGGTAGGTATTAATGGACAAACATTATATTAAATGAAAAAAACTATCTTCTTGTTCAGAATTCTTTAAATCCCTAGATTTTGAGTGGATTTTTTTTTTTTTTTGGTTAATAAGCAACTTTTAAAAAACTAAAGCTTAGGGGCGGCTAGGTGGCTCAGTGAGCAGAGTGTTGGCCCTGGAGTCAGAAGGACCTTAGTTCGGATTCGGCCTCAGACACTTAAAGTACACACAAACAAAAACCTAGCTGTGTGACCTTGGGCAAGTTACTTAACCCCAATTGCCCTCCAAAAAGCAAAAAAAAAAAAAAACAAAAACAAAAAACTAAAGCTTGTGTGAGATGGAATGAGAAAAATATGCTAGAAGAGAAATTCACAAAAATGAAATAAATATATTGTAGAGAACTCATACCACCTGGCTAGAGGAATTTTTTTTTTATCTCAGCTATATGCTGTGTAATAGCTCCTGTTTAGAATTTTGGTGGCTCTGATATAATAGGATATCAAACTTTAAGCAAATGCATCCATTTGCATGTCTCTACGCAAGTATTTATGATTATCAGTTTTTTCTTATATTATTTTTCTTAAAGTTCTATGGCAAGTTAATTCAGTTGATTAGAACCTAGTGTTAATGTAGTCAAAATTGTAAGCTTTATCTCTTTATGGGCTAACAGCACCATGGACTCCAATTAAGACCAGAATCAGGCGTTTTGGAAATATATTCAAAAAGTAATAGGTGACAGAACACAAACTATCACCACTCCTAAAAACAAACAGTAATTCCTAGCTTTTTCATATTTCTTGGGAGTCAGTAACATCACTTTCATTTCATCTCTGGATGTTTGTATTTTGGTAGACAAGTCCAAAAGACCACAGTGCTTGACTACTTGGGGCAGATTTGATGTTCAAAATCAAATTGAGTCTATTCTATAGATTTCCAAATGTTTCTGTATCTGACAGATGAAAGAAGTCTGACTGTTCATTAGGTTTAGGGGCTGAACTTTGACTGTAGTTCATTTCACTCATTATTCTTTCATTCATTCATTAAATATGTGTTGAGTGCCTTCTGTATATCTGGCAAACTGGAGTTGAAACAAAAGAAATGTAAGGCATGGTAATTGTCTTGCATTAGTTTGCAAAGTTCTTGGAAGTGGGAAATGACATGTATAAAACTTCCAGACAGGATATGATTTAGTGCCAACATGGACAGTATAGACAGGTATCATAGGAATTCACTCAAGTGGCACTGTGCTAAGCCATGGGGGTAAAAAGAAAGGTTAAGGCATGGTCTCATTCCTCTAGGAGCTCACATTCTAAAGAGGGAGGAAATCTATAAATAGCTATATACATAAGATATGTATAATAGAAATGGAAAGTAATCTCAGAAGAGAGGCAGGAGAATTGGAGGAGACTGGGAAAGGCCACCTGAAGAAGATGAAACTTGAGCTGAGTCTTGAGGGCAGCCAAGAAGCAGAAAAGAGAGAGAGAGAGAGAGAGAGAGAGCATTCCAGGCATGGGGAACAGCCAGTAGAAAGTCACAGAGTGTGGGGATGGGGTATCAAGTATAAGGAAACACAAGAAGGCCATGGTGTCTGGATCATAAAGTACGTGGAGGGGAGTAGTGTAATAAGTTTGCTCAGTAGGAAGGAATCAGGATATGAAGAGCTTTTAAAACTGGACAGAAGATTGTCTATTTCCTCCCAGTGAAATGGCCCTAACAAAGACAGACCAGGACCCTGAACCCAAGAGCCTTCAATCTTCAGATGATAATGAATATCTCTGATTTCCAGAGGGTCAGAAGAACTGCTATACATCAGATGTTGGAGCAACGTCTCATGAAAGAATTATCTCACTACTCTGACAAATCTACATTGATTATCCATTGACAGTGGAGGTGGATTAGGGTAGATATTTAGGGTTTAGGGCAAAGAAAGAAGGCCAGTTCCATCTTTGTACCTGCTTATTTGACCTTTATATGGAAAACCCACTGTTTCCTTAGCTTCAAAATATGCAAAACTGACGTCATGTTTAAAAATGTCTAAAGACATAATCTCTGGGTACTTAATCTTTTTTTTTGCTTTTTGAAGGGGGGAAGGTAGGGCAATTGGGGTTAAGTGACTTGCCCAAGATCACACGGCTAGTTTTGTGTTGTGTCAAGGCTGAATTCTAACTCAAGTCCTCCTGACTCCAGGGCCGGTGCTCTATTCACTGCGCCACCTAGCCACCCCTACTTAATCGTTTTTTGAATAACGTTAGCATGTTACCAATAAAATGGGTCCATGACACTTTCTAATGTCCAAGATAAATCATGGCAGTGGGCTCACAGTTTATATGCTTTTGGAAGAGTGGGTGTTGCTGAGGGTGGCAGTCAACTCTGATTGGCTAACAATGAGAGAAGGACTATTACAATGAGAGGGAGACTTTTTCTAATGGGGGGCTCAGGGAAATCTAGACAAAGCACCTCTGCCCTTCACCCAAGGTTGAGCAGAATCTACCTTAAATGAAAGTCCTTGTAGGGTTGAGTGGGGTCGCTCTGCCAGGACTGAGGAGAATATTCATCCTGTCTGCTAGTATAGGGCCTGTCCTTCAGAGGCTGAGCCTTGAAATGAGGACTTTGTACCCAAACCGTCCCCTCCTGCCATCCTAACATAGGCCCTTGTGACGGTTTTCTCTTGGCCATCCTTGTTATCATTGCCAGCCTAATCTTCAGACAGATCTGATTGTGCCCATCTCTGGGCGCTGAGGTGCAGATTCCTCTGACTGACTGGCTGGCATTGAAGGCCATTTGCAGTCTGCCCCCCCCCTTGTCTTCCTGTCCACCTCCCTTTATTCTCTTCTGTACACACAGTGCTTTAGCCAGGTGGTCTTCAGCCAGAAGCGTGCCCTTGGACTGCTGTTCACACGTGTTCTCTGACCGCTGAATTTGCTTGTTAGAATTGGACTCCTAGGATGTCTTCTCTGCTCCCCTGTGTAGTCCCAGCGCCTTTTGTTTTGCAGCCTTCATGCAGTTGTCACGTCACACCCTATATCACTGCCCAATGACTCTTTTGCCCCTCACCCCAGCCTATAAGCAGTTAATTGGTCTTTTCTAAATTTGTTGTCCTGCTCAGTGCTTAGCCCAGTCCTCTATGCAGTTAGCCCTTAGTAAGTGTCTGTTAATTGGTTGAATTAGTGTACAAACTCATTTACATCTTGGCTCTGCTACTTACTAGCCCTCTCCCCTCTTTCAGTGGATTTAGACAAATACTAGGATTGATCTTTCTGCTGGTAACATGACATTGGAGTTTAAGGTCTTCATACTATTTTTAGGAGCTAGGACCTGTGAGATTTAGAATAGGGTCACAGATGGAGAGCTGGAAAAGACCTCAGAGGCCACTAGTCCAATTGTCTCATTGCACAGATGGATGGTAAGTGACTTAGCCAAGGTCACACAGATAGCACCAGTGGCAGGTTGTAAATCGAGGTCTTCTGAATGCCCGTCCTGCCATGTGTCCAGGAGCAGAGGGAGAAGAAAATCAGCATCCTGTTAACAGATAGTGGCTAAGGTGCCTCTGGAAAAGTAGCCAGAACATCTCATCAGAGCTTTTAGGAATATTAGAGAATGTGCATCTAGGGCTTGGGTTGTTTTTGTTTTTGTTTTGTTTTGTTTTTTGTAACAGTTAACTAATGAGTGAACTTTTTACCAATGGACAGAAATTCCAAGAAGTAATGTTAAATCTTGTTGTAATGCAGGAGTGGCAGTGAATGTTTTTTTTTTCTCTTACTATTTTCAATAGATTCAAGAACAACAGGCCGAGAATGCAAAACTTGAATTTGCAAAAGAAGAAGAAGTGACTAATCTCAAGATAACAAAAGCAAAGTGTTTCTCAGTCTCTTCTCAGACAAAAGATATTGGTAATTTTTAAATTTATAAATATTTTTTGTTTTTGTTTTTTGTTTTTTTTACAATATATAATCAACACTTGGCTTAATGAGGTTAAAAATAGAGATAAATTGCTTTATATATAGAGACCATTGCAACTATAAGTTTGGATAAAATAATTTTGGTCTATACTTTACTGTTTACTTGTCTACATCAGTCAGTAATTTTATATTTAACCCTAATATTAGTGCCTAAAAATAATTTTCACTTTCAAAGTGAGAGAAAAATGAATATTCTATGCAAAAAATTGTGGTAATTACAATTAGAAATTTGAATTAAAATTTGATAGTGTATTTTTCCATATATTGTGTCAAAATGTTGAAGAATTCTTGATTCTTACTTTTCATGGCTTCAGATATCATAGGCAGTTTGCCTCCTTTAGAAAACATGGGAAAAGTGAAAAATCATCTTGAAGCTCAAGATGCTCTAGAACAAGGACACCTTCCATGCCATTTCCAGCCACAGTTGAAAGAAATTGGAGTAAAGGACCCTCCAGAGAGCCTCCATTTGCAAGAGGACCTACTGCTTGCTAAAGAATCCGTTCTTCAGCCAAGGTACCTCTATTCTGATATTTTAGCGATTAATACTTGTCACCTAGCAAAAGCCACAAAAACAGCCTGCTTAAGAAAATACAAACCAGCAGAAAATTCTTGAAAAGTAGTCTAACATGGCAGGTAAATTTAGTGAAAAGTCAACTTCTTTTTATTTGGCCACAAGTCATTATAAACTAAAAATATTTCGTTTTAGAAGTTACTGATATTTTTGCTTTATAAAGTTGCTGATTGTTACAGGTGTGCTAGATGAGTTTAGTCAAGTAGTATGCATTTCCTGAGCCCTGTTCTGGGTGCTATAGAGGAATCTAAAAATTGCTTAAGGTTTGTAATCTGTAATCTGCTTGGGGAGTGTCCAGTCTAGATTTGATATGACAGCCAGTTATGCTCAGCCCTGTTCATTCTACCTTCATGACATCTTTGCCACTTGTTCTATCCTCCCTATTCCCATTGCACTGCCCTTCCTCATTAGTATCAGGCTAGGCTATTGTACAAGTTTCTTCTTCCTTTCTCTTCTCTCTGGCCCCTTGCAGCCAGTCTTCCACACTGCCGTTGGGACAGACATGTCATTTCTCTGCTCAGAATCTCCAGAAGCTCTCTCTTGCCCTCTGAATGCAGTTCAGAACCTTTGCCTAGCATTCAAGGTATTTCCCAGTCTGGTATCACTTTTGCTTTCTGGCCTTTCATACCACTTTCCTTCCTGTTCCTCACCCCCATTCTCCATTTCTGTAGAAATATCCTCCTCATGTTCCCCTGAAGGAGCCCTTGGCATCCCCATCTGTAGGCCTTCCTATACCTGCAATGTCTCCCTTTCCCTTCCCTTCCTCCTCATGTTTTAAAGGCTGTTTCTAGCATCCTATCTCTTTCACGAATTCTTCTCTTGTCTCCCCTTTTGGGAGTGGCTCTGCCTTGAGTCTCTTGACTTTCTACTCTGTCAGTTGCTCATCCCTGAATCATTCTCATCATCCATTTTCTTGACTCCCAACACATGAGGTCCTACACATTTGTGGAGGAAGCCCCAGACCCCCTTGCACTGGGCCCTGAACTATATATTCTTGTCTCTGATTTCCACAAGGTGCTCCCTCATGCTGTGGAGTGACCCTTTTTGACAGAAGATGTTTTTCCCATCCATTCCTGGACCATCTAGGAACTGGCTTCTCCTATTACTTTCTTCTCTCATCTTCAGGCTCTGCTTATCTTAACTTCCCATCTGCCTAAATAGGTCTTTAGTTCTCCCCAGCCTTAAAAATTTTAATTGTCTGGTTTTTCCTTCTTTTCACTACCATCAACACTCATTTTTATCACTCTTTCATTTCTCTACTTCTTGTAAACTGGCTTCTGCCTGTACCACTGGGCTGAACCTATTCTTTTAAAAGTTATTGATTGAATGTTAAAATGAAGGGTCTGCAAGAATAAAGTCTGTTTCATTGTAACCTAACATCCACAGCACTAAGCACAGTACCTGTCTCAGAGTAGGCATTTAATAACACTTATTAATTAAGTTAGGGGAGACTGTGTGTTCTTTAAAATAGGAGAGTGCAGCTTTGGAAAGAGAAGGAGTGAAGAGGCTAGAAAGATAGGGAGAGAAATTGTTCAATCAAGAGCCTGGAAAAGTCAGGAAAGGGGTCTATTCTAGTTCACAAGTAGCGGAGTAACATATAAAAAACAGTTTTTTGGATTTTTATTTTGAGAACTAACTTTTATGGCTGTAGAAACAGATGAGGGCATGAGTTTTTTTAGATGGCATGTTGATGTGAAGAGAGGTGTGAAAGATGGGTTATAATAATAAGCTTTCTGTAGTACTTATAGTTGCTAAGTGAAAAGCATGCTATTATAATGGGGCTGAACTCCCTCCATAGTCCACGTTGGCATCTTCTCTGCACCTGTAGAGTCTTAGAGAGCTGCCTGTAGCCCTCAACACAAGCTGATATAGGTCAGAAGTAGTACTTGAGCCCATTTTCCTCGACTCTGAGCTCTGAGCTCAGCCCAACTATGACACACTGCCTCGAGTAGTTGAGAGAAGAGAGGCTTTAAAAAGTGTTTAAATCCTGAGTAATGACTAGATATTAAAGAAATTGCATATAGTTATTTGGTTTCTCAGAGAAGACATAATTTTGGGATCTACTAGCTATTTCCACCATCTTGTTCTGTTAAAAACCACTGTTCTTACAAGGCAAGGATGGGACTATTTTGTAGCGTAGTGATGACCTATTGAATAGGGCCCTCGGCTCATAGTTAGGAAGACCTGGTTTCAAGCCTGCCTCACACACATATACATGTGTGACTTCGCGCTAGCTGCTGAACCTTTCTGTGCTTCAGCTTCTTCTGTTAAATAATGGGGTTGGATGCTGATGGCTTCTGTGATCCCTTCCAGGTGTGAATCTGTGGGGTTATAGGTAAGAGAAATTTAAAGGGAAAAGAAGAGCATGGCCAGGAAAAGATAATACAGCGTCCCTAAGAGCAGTATACAGAATATGAGTGCATGAAAACATGCTCCAAACCACTAGCAATAAGAGAAATGCAAATCCCTGCAAGTTGGCAGATGTGAAAATAACAGTAACAAGTGGAGCTGTGGGTAGTTAGGCACTCTAGGACATTGTTAATAGAGCTGTGAATTAGTTCAATTGTTTCCTATGTCACGCAGTCTGGAATTATGCATGAAAGTGTTCAAGATATTTATATCCTTTGACCCAATACTGGGCATATACCCCATAAGGAAAAAAGGCAGGGACAAAGGTCCCCACAATATTCATAGTAGTACTTTTAGTGATAATAAAGACCTGGAAAAAGAGTAAGTACCCATTGGTGGATGACTGAACAAATTGGAAATGAATCTAATTGAATATTAGTATGTGTGAAGAAATGGTGACTGTGAAGACTTCAGAAAAACAAAGATAGAATTGTATGGCTTGATGAGAGTGAGATAAGCGGAACACTATTGAAACAGTGGTCTGACAGTGTTAATAGGAAGGTCCCAAAGAATGGGTCATGAACTACAGCTCTTTCTTTGTTGTAAGAGAACCTGGGGCAGTATGGCTGAGTGTCGTCCACATTGTCAGATCACAGGATCCCAGAGCTTGCCCTAAAAGGGACCTCAGATCTATGCCATAGGCCCAGGAGGGCTGAATGTCCAAGGTCATGCAGATAGCAGGCTTGGAATTAGAGCCTGGGGATTTGGACTCAAGCCTCTGCAATTTCTGCTGCACCACATCACGGTTTTTCTTTATTATACTGGAGGCTCACTTACTCTAAGGGGTCAGGGGAGGGAGGCTTCGAGAAGAAGACAGGTATTTCCAGAAATGATTACAATATAAAAATAGGAAGTGTCAATAAAATTTGATTTTAAAAATAAAAACCAACAAAAAGGGAAGTGACAGTGGGAAATTTAAGTGGCTAAAAGAAAATTAGAATCTAATTTATCTTCTCTGTTCCCTCTTTATATTCCCTCAGTTTTATGACCCAAATAAACATTTTTAAAAGGATCTATAAAACTGGATAGAATCCTAATATAGTATATTTAAAATGCTCTGTTAGTAACTGGTATTTCATAACTTTCATTTTTTTTACCTGCTGAACTAAAGCAAAACCAGTATTAAATGTAAATTAATTTTATACTTGTCTTTTAGTGATTTTAATAATTTTCATGTATCTATTTTTCATGTATTTTAGATTTTCAGACTAAATCTAAAATACCATTATTTTGATCCATTTTTTTCTCATTTGTATTATAGCTTATTCACTGAATCACTGACAAATATTGATCATGTGCTGAAAACAAAATGTATCGGAAGTTGTCTTCAAAAAACTGAAGATGATTCAGTGAAGGTATTATTTTTACTGTCATCTGAGTTGAATACTTTTACACTTTCTGGTCTGTGGATTATTGTAGCACTTCAAGGAAATTAAATTTCATCAGTGTGGGAACTCCTAGCTACTGACTCAGTTTGCATCTCTTCTCTGACCTAATATTTGGTCTTTGAGAGTTTCTGTAGTCTAAGAAATATTCACTGACAAATGATCATGATAGAGAATTAAATATAGTGACCTCATAATTCATGGTGCATCTATTGATGAGAAAACTGTTTTTTACTTAGTTAATGTTAAAGATGTGGAAGAATTTATGACTAAAGAAATTGGAAGGTGGTATTTTAGTTGTGTACAACAAGGTCTAAATAAATTATGATCTTATGTTACACGTCCTCAGAATTAGTTCTAGCTGTAGTCAGTATATCAGGTTGTACGCCTAAGGCAAATTTTGCCTTTCTGCCCACTTCTCAAAATTAAATCTAGGCATCCCTAGACTTCAGAAACCCCCCTTCTACAGTAGATTAGATCAAATTCAAGATAGGTCTTAGTATTTCCCCAAATGAAAATTGCCTTCATTAAAAAAGTACTCACCTCCTCAGACCTCAGACCTGATATGGTTCTATAACCTCTATATTTGGAGAAGGACAAAAGATAGCCAGACTTTGTGTTGATATTAAAAATCAGAGCATACCCTCTGGGGTACTGATCAAGCTTTATATTCTTAAACAGGATCATTTTCCAAGGCTAGTACTTTGTTAGGCCATATTACTGCTAATATCACTACATTTGATACTTGGGGACGTTAAGGCAACTGGCATCTATGCATTCATCTGGTATTTTATTAAGTACATAGCACTCTATGAAATGTAGTGGATGCCCCTGGAGGTGACAGACATACATATGAAACTGTTAAATAACAATACAAGGTAATATAAGTGCCATCAAGAGACCATAATTATTATCAGAGTTAGAGAAAAGGGAGACCAACAGGGATTTTTATCAGTCAGGGAGAACTTCATAGAGAAAGAAGAAGGCCCTATTGAGGAAATAGGACTGGGTATAGACAGGACTGGGGTAACCAGAGAATAGAGGGGAGAGGAAAATGAGAAAACATTAGGAATAGACTAAGCATAGTGGGGTCAGAGGATGAGGGAAATAACCAGTTTTGAATTTAACCAATATTTATTTAGTGCCTGTAGTGTTCAAGCCACTGTCCTGGGTACTAGGACTACACTAACCTGACTCTCCTGTCTTCCGCACCATGCCTTAGTTCTTCTTTCTCTAACTTTCAGTAAATACTTGCTGTGTACTAAGCATGGATAGATAATGGAGAACTTCAGCTGACACATTAAGGAATGTCATTTACCATCCACTAGGCAGCAACTAGAGGCTTTTGAGCTGGGTCCTGATAGGATGACAGGGGTGAGACTGAGCGGACAGTGTGCAGGATGGATTGGATAGGGCAGGGCTGGAAGGAAAGAGCCCAGTTAGAAGGCTCTTGTAAGTGTGAGGTCATTAGGGATTTAACTAAGATAGTAATGGTGGAAATGGAAAAGAAGGGAGAGAGACAAGAACATGATGACACCACATGTACAGGATGAATTGAGGCCATAGGAGATGATTAAGATTTTGAACCTGTAGTTCAAAAAGAGAGCAGTGACACCAACAGAGACAAGGTAGTTTAGGGAGAAGCCAGACCAGTTTTCAGAGGAAGTCAAGGGAAGGGGCTGATGCTCAGTTCTAGACCTGAGGCGGAAATGAAGCGACCATTTCTTCTCAGGAGTCCAGCATAGAGAATTTTTCAGGGATTCATAACTAAGGCAAGAGGCTTTTCTTATAACTAGCAATACATAAATAAGATAAATATAAATGCCATGTTTGATTTCTTTCTTTTAGTGTACTAGTGAAACTGGAGTGGAAGAAGAAATGGCTATTGTTCAGTTATTGGAAAAACAGCACCAAGAAAGGCTAGAAGAAGAAGTGGCCAAGGTTAGTTTACAGCTTTTCAGTTGAAACCTTTTTATGACTTTGGAAGCCCAGACTACGTAAAACTGAAATTAGCATCATCATCACTAATATCATTACTTCAAGTTAATATTGTTTGTTGATTGAATTTACATAAGGACCATTTCCAAATTGTCAGTTTCTTACAACAAATGATGCTGCTTTTAAATTTGCTCTTCTGTCAAATTTATTAAATATCCACTGTTTCTCTTTAATACTTTGATGGAGATTAATGTGGGTACTCCCTGAAAAGATACAGGTCACAAGTTTGTCTAGACCTTCTTATAGCGCATGATGGGCCTTTCTCTTGATATTGCATAAATACCAGTGGAGCACGCAGACTGTCCCTTGCTTATCCCATGCCTCTGCTTCTTCATTGCCTTTTCTGTGGCCACAACTTTAATAACGTATTCTGTGTATGAAGACAACACTGGTAACGTGTCATTAATTGGGCTAGGTTGATTTGCTGTTTCTTCAGTAGTGGGGATGGATTCACACAGTACTCTCCATTTGTACTTCTTTGGTACCATCGGTTTTATGGGTTAGGGGTCCTGTCCATGCCATTGAACATGGGGAATCCCTAGGCAGAAATTGAGTACAATCTCCTTATCAGAGATCTCCTATCTCTTATATCTCAAAGGAATTGTGTACATGTAAATATGTATTATCACTTAGATGATCTTGACTTTATAGGAAGATAATTGAAACAGCAAAGTCCTGGTTGGACACTTTTGCTTATAATATATAACTAGAAGGGGAATCATGTTCCTCATTTGCCCTGACCAGAACTCTTTTTTTTGTTTTGTTTTGTTTTGTTTTGTTTTTTGCTTTTTGTAGGGCAATTGGGGTTAAGTAACTTGCCCAAGGTTACACGGCTAGGTTTTTGTTTGTGTGTGTGTTAAGTGTCTGAGGTCGGATCCGAACTCAGGTTCTTCTGACTCCAGGGCCGGTGCTCTACTCACTGCGCCACCTAGCCACCCCTCTGACTAGAACTCTTGAGTAACATCATTTCACCAAGAATTTTACTAAGCACCTACCTGCCACATGCAAAGCATTGTACTAGATAACAGGGAAACAAAAGATGTTTTCTTTCCACAAAGAGCTCACATTTTGCAGTGAGATACAACATATACATACTTCTTTGGAGCATTCTAGACCTTCATTTGCTATTTGCTGGCCAGCATATAACTTGAGAGAAAGTTACTAAGGGTGTTGTCATCTCCTTAAATTCTGGTTGTAACTTCTCTCAGTATTAAAGCATCTAGGTAATTGACAGTTATCAAAATAACCAAAGTCCAGTAACACCCAAGGCAGGGATAGGGAGCCTGCAGCCTTGAGGCCAAATGCGGTCTTCTGGGTCCTTGGTGCAGCCTTTTGACTGAGTCCAAGTTTTCCAGAACAAATCCTTTTATTAAGAGGATTTGTTCTGTGATTTGATTCAGTCAGAGGGCCACATTTGAGGACCTAGAAGGCTCTATGTGGCCTCAAGGCCACAGGTTCCCCATCCCAGATCTAAGGTATAGAACATAACTGGCTAGCTTGATGGATTGGTGCTAAGATACTTTATCAGCATCTCTTTTCTTGTTCAAAATCTGCTTATATATTATTTCATCCTCTGTTTTTTCACATTTCTGCTCAGCTAGAGGACATTTTCTCCCAAAATTTTTGGGAAGTACACTTGTTTAATTTCAGGGTTTTAGAATTTAATTCAGCTCATAGATAGAAACCCTTGAGATACGTTGCCTAAGGTTATCATGCCAGTTCAAATTGCTTGCTAAACTAACTACTCACTGCTTATGCTTTACTAGCATGCTACTAGTTAACTTATTTGCATAGCTCTTCCCCACTTCTTAACCCTTTTACCCACCTGCTGTTACACTTGCAAGAATATCATTGACAAATGGTTTTAGGCTGTTTGGGTGCTGAACTATAAACCAACAGAGTTACATAGTGACGTATAGCAGTGCATGGTAATATATTGGCATAACCCCTTTCCCCCATCATTTACCACTAATTTGTAAAAGGTAAATTGATTCAGACAATCCTAAGCCTAACAGATAATTTCTTACCTACATATGTTGCTGCATGAGTCAAGGAAGTCTTAAATGTGCCTCTGAAGGGTTTAATTGAGCTTGGTTTAATTGGATGAGCAAGAAAACTGAATTCTAAAGGCAACAAAATGCCCTAAGATACAGACTTTATTACAGAAGTTTAACTATAGAACAAAGACTTAAAGTATTAATTGTATTGCCTTCTGCTTAAAAATGAATACATGTCCATCTAATTCAGTCTTTATATTTGTAGCTACTATAGAGATAAATGTAGCTTATGTTTCACTGACATTTGTTCCTTTAATTATGTTGTTCTTGAAAGTTATTTAAATTTTCATCTCTCAATAACATATTTTTCCCTTAACAAATAAATAGTTTTGATAGTGCGTTACTACTTTTGTAAACCACGATACCATAATCAGAGGCAAAGGATTAGTTCTCTTTTTTTGGCTAGACCTACAGATATCAGCTATATTTACTAAAGGTAAAAAGAATAATAACTGTAAGACCTATATACATATCATGATATTTTTTCATTTTGTATGAAAATGTTGGCTAATCATTTCAAAAAATGGACAGTACCCAAGAGAGAAAACTCCCTCTGCCATTGAAGGTCAGCACCTGCACAGTTTGGAGACAATTTAAAACATGATCACTCTATGTAATAATATTACTAAAACATCACAAAATCAACTGAATCTTAACTTATTTCAGTGGAATAATGCAAATACAGAATTCTCATTAGTTCTATAAATGTTTATTTCTGTAGTCATGTATGAGTAACTCTCAAATCAGTCTTAGTCGGAGAAGATAACATACTTATATAATGAAGTCAGCAAATTTATTTTTTAAATTTATTGGTGTTTTACAAAATGCATTGTTTTTACTTCCCTATGATTCATCTTTATTACCTCCACCCTTTCTGCTCTTCCTCCGGCACCCCCCTAAGCCCCTTTCCTGTTCTCCCGCCCCATGGAACTCTTCTGCAAAGCAAAGGTAGTTAAATACATTGTCCTGGTCGGATAGGACACACACACTGGTGCGTCCCTCGCGACCTCCCCACCACCAGGAGGCAGACATGCTTCACTTCTAGTTCATTTGAGTCATTCACCAGGATTCTGATCTTTCAGTATTCTTTTCCTTTACATTATCATGGTCATCTTAGATCTGATCTCTTTTCTGTATCCATTCATATAAGACCTACCAAGTTTCCCTGAAAATGAGCAAATTTCAAGTGATTTCTTTTAACCTTTGCTAGAAATTATTGGAGTTACTGCAAAATAAACTACATTTAGCTTTATCATAGCCAATAAAGTAATTAAATTTAATCATTTAAATAAAATTACTGCCTTGATTTTGGATTTGCTGCTGAAAGTATAAATCATTTTTACAACTTCATTGGGGTTTTTTTGGACTTAATTTTAATTAAAAGTTTTCTTAAAGATTGTTTCAGATTATAATTTCTGAAGTTGCTGGCATACTCTCTGTCTCTAAATGGTTCTTTTAAACTTTCCATAGGTCATTGTGTCAATGAGCATAGCATTTGCTCAGCAGAGTGAAATAGCAAGACTTTCTAGGCAAAAGGAGCACGTTGCATCAGTGACACAAGTAAATGCCTGTCCACAGCAAGAATCCTTTGTGACTGACATGAAACCTTCTCACAGTGAGTTTAGCACACAGGCTTTTGAGGCAGAAGAAATGAAATTTAAAGAACTAAAACCACTTAGCAAAGAGTTGAGTGAAGAAGAGTCCAAGGAAAATCTTGAGAGCACATTTGAATTGAAGAGCCAAGAACTAGATTTTTCAAGAGAAATTTTCTCCCCAAACAGAGAGTTTCTTTTTACAGAACACGTGAGTACATGCGTCCTTAAGTATGAAAAGAAATCATCTTTTGTTTTTAGTATTTCTGTTTTTGTTTAGATTTTCAGTAGTATAAACAATACAAATGAACATCCTTGGATGCAGTCTAGGTGGTCTAGTGGCCTTCCTTTCATGCTGTGTTCATTTGAATGGTTTTTTTCTTCTCCCCCTTACACTTTTCACTCTTCAGACTGCTTCTGGAGAGAACTAACATGTAGTAGCCCCCATGTTTCTGCATACCTACTTTTCACTTTACCCTAAGCCTGGATCTGGCCTGAGGTGATAAACCTTAAGGTGGTAAGGAAAGAGAAAGGGATGAGGAGACCTGAAGTCTCTTCTTCACTTCCTAAACCCCATCCTCTTTTTTTCCCCGTCGTCCTAGACCTACTCTTATGTAGTATCTTTAACCACCATGCCCCCCCCACACACCCACATAGCACACAATTCACTTTCCCCAAAGGTTCCACCAGACCCTTCACCCACCCAATTCCTAACATAGAATGCCTGGAGCAACCCAAATCTATTCCTATGAAATATGCATAAATTTTATTTTATTTCCTTGGATGCCCAGAGATCCTGTTAGCACCTGCATGCCTACCTTTCCTACAATGTGAGATAAAACAACATTATAGGGGGCTTAAAGGAGTTATACTATAAATGTGTGATCAGCTGAACAATATTATAACAGGGTTTCACAAATTTATGGTATGGCTTGGTTATAGTATATGAGAATATTTCTAAAATTATGTTGGTTGGTATAACTTTATGTGGGATATGCTTGCATTTAAAGGGATTAAGTTTTAAAAGGGATATGTTTAGTTTTTTGTTTGTTTTTTGAAGAGTGTAATTTAGGATTGAGCCATTTAACTCCCTTTCGTTATTATTATTTGCAAAAATCCTTGGAAAACCTCAGAAGCACAGTGTGCTTTCTTCAGGGAGTATAATAGAAGAGAAGCTAAGAAACTTTTTTCTTTTCCAAGAAACTTCATTTTTTTCCATAATGGACCAAGAAGGAGAAAAGCCTCTCTCAGAAGCCAGGCCTAGTGGCAGTGTAAAATATTGGACAGTCCCTGGGTTTCTCAGAAAAATAGAATGAGAGTGACTTAGGGCACTGGGCCAGGACCATGTGGGACATGAGATCTCTAGAGCTCCTTAATCCCAAACCCTTGGACAGAAGTGAGGAACCCGGGGTCTTGAGGTCACCTGTGACCTTCTAGGTCCTTGCATGCAGTCTTTTGACAAAGTCTGAGTTTTACAGGACAAATCGTTTTATTGAGAGGATTTGTTCTGTGAAATTTGGATTTGGTCAAAGGGACCATAGTTGGGGACCTAGAGGACCACATGTGGCCTTGAGGATGCAGGTTCCCTCCCTGTCCTTGGAGCTGCCATCTTTGGACCTCATGTATACTTAGCCAAGAGCCTCACCTTTCCCCATACTCTAACTCTAGAAGCCCTGTCTCTGAAAATTAGCACTGGGACATCTAAGTCCTCACTTTGGAGGTCCTTCTAATGATAGCAGGTCTCCAAACTTGTTATGTTAGACATGAATTACAGTTTTGTCTCTTCAGGGTAGCAGAAAATATCAAGAAAAAATACTATTTCTTATTCATTATAAAAGAATCTATTAACACCTGTTACTGTTCATACAATACTTCCTTGAGGTTAAAAGTGAGTAGGGAGGGTGGCAAGGTGGCGCAGTGAATAGAGCACTGGCCCTGGAGTCAGGAGGACCTGAGTTCAAATTTGGCCTCAGACACTTAACACTTACTAGCCAGGCAACCTCGGGCAAGTCGCTTAACCCCAATTGCCCTCCAAAAAGCAAAAAAAAAAAAAATTAGTGGGGAACCTCATTGATGTATCTAACCTTTACTATCTACACTTTCTTCATGGTAACTTCCTGTGATGTGTCAGACTCAGGGGGATGGTAAACCTCACTACCTCTATTTTATTACCTCTTTATTAGCACACCAGCCTTCTCTGGAATATTTGGTGGCAGGCAGAAGATCAATTTTCAGGTCTGGGTATGAAGGGAAATTCTGTCACCCATCTGCAGCATTTGAAGCTCTTCAGGGTCTAGCTATAGCCAGCCTTTCCAGGCTTAGTTCATGCTCCTCCCCTTCACACATTTGCATTACAGCCATATGCAGTCCCCATGCCTACATCTAGGCATGTGCCGCAGTCTTGGGGTGTGCTCCCTCCTGACCTCTGCTTCTTGGAATTCTCACTTGCTGCCTCCCGGAAGAATTCTGTCCACATCTCCCTAGTTACTGGGGTTATCTGGAACCCGCTTATTTGCTTGGCATGGTGTATCGGGCCCCATAGAATGGGGGCCTTCCGAGTTACGGACTCTTTTTCATTGTTGTGCTTTTATACGTGGTGCCTAGAACATGACAGGATGTATTCAGTGTTTATTAAATTGAGTTGAATGTTGTAGGGTGTATGGGTACTGATTATAATTACTCTTGTACGTGTAATATCATGTTACTTTCACATAGTATGATGTTATTCACAGCATATGATGAGTCAAGATGGTAATCCCTGGATTCTAGAAAGCCATTAAAAATAGCTTATTTCATATTATTCTTTCCCAAAACTTATGTCAGAAGGGATAGTGGAGCTGCAGACTGACCTGTCTGAGAGCAATCTTGAGAGATAAATTCTCTAAGCATTTATTAAACACCTATGATATGTCAGGTACTGTGCAAAACTCTGTGTATACAGAGAAAGGCAAAGACAGTCTCTGCTCTCATCGAGCTCAGAGTCTAATGGGGGAGATGGCATGTAAATAACTATATCCAGACAAGCTCTGTAGAAGACAAATTGGAGATGTCCAGCACAGGGAAGGTTCTCATGTTACTCCTTCTCTAAGACTAGATTATATCTAAGCTAACTCCACTGGTTTGAAAATAATACAGACCAAGTAAGGTCATTCTTTTCATATTAATTTGGGAGTGTTATTATTATGGCCTGCTGCTTTGCTTTTCTTTGCAGGTAAAAGTATGTTTTGTTTTGATATATCTTTAGAGGAAACTTAGAGGGTAAAGAACTAGAATGAGTTTCACATTCATTTAAATGTGGGAATGCCTACATATTCTCAATACACTGAAATAAATTACAGTTGCAAACTGATGTTAAATTTTGTAGATCCAGGATGAGATTTTGGCATCAGACCCAGACACTTCTAGGCAGCTGCTGGTACATGAGGAGCAGCTGGAAGACCTGAGGCAGGAGTTGGTGCGGCAGTACCAGGAGCACCAGCAGGCCACTGAGCTGTTGAAGCAAGCTCACATGCACCAGATGGAGAGACAGCGGGAAGACCAAGAGCAGCTGCAGGAGGAGATCAAGAGACTACACAGGGAGCTCGCCCAGGTAAGTGTCCTTTGTGCAGTGGAAGGAGAAGCATTTGTGTGCAGAGCCTCATTCTTCAGGATGCAGCAGGAGCTTTGGTTTTGCCAAGTTTCTAATAAACTATTCAAGGAGAAGATCTCATTGTGCTATGTCCTTTAGGGAGGCTTTCTATGGCCTTTCCTGGAAGTCCACTGTTACATCCTAGCAGTTCTTTCATCTTGTTTGTAGGGCATTTTTATCACTGAGTTGATGGTCCAAGGATTGGTTTTACCCCATTTGTTTTTAGTTTATCCTGGAGTGATGTAATCTGCATATGGCTTCATTGTGTTTCGCCACATTCTTCATGCGAGTAGGTCCAACTGGACACCAAAGAGATAGACCTCTTTCCTGCTGTCATCTGACTAATTACCAGTAGACTCTCTCAAAGGTGACATGTTTCCAAAACTCTCTCTGGGGGAAGATCTCATTTTGATTCTAGAAACACAAATTTATATCATATTTCTAATCCTTTCCTGACTGAAAATTTATGTACTTTGCTTGGAATTTGGGAGCTGGGTTCTTGTAAATTTCTGTATGGAAAAGCATACTCACAAAATCAATGGAGAAGACACAATAGACGAAAACACTATCAATAATTATCAATTATCAATTAGAATTATCAGTAATCCCTGGAGGAAAAGAGCTCCAAGCCTTTTTGAATTTAGGTTTGTGTGCTTAAAAAAAAGACAACCAGAAAATTTTTAAAATATTCTATCAAATGTAATGATAGTAGTATTTTTTTGAAGTATAGAATATAACATTGAAATATTATACCTGATGAATCAACTTTTCTCCATTGTATTTTGTGAACTTAAATTTCTGATTTTTTTCAATGCAAAATTACTCTTAAAAATAATATTTGAAAGGCTGATTCAAGCCGTAAATATTTAAGTGAAACTAACATTTTTTTAAAAGTGAAAATTTTGCATTGAAAGCTATGAATACTTTTAACCCCTTGAAGTGGGATGGAATTACCCAGGTCTCTTAGTTCTATGGGTTAAAAGACATTAATCATTCAATCAATAAAAATTTATTAAGTGCCTGATATGTGCTAGGCACTGTGTTAAATGCTGGGACATCTGCTTTAACAGTCCTGATTTCTCTTCTCCCCTTCCTATCGCAAACAATATTCTCTTATGACCTTTTCTCTTATTTAGAGTGCTTCAATAGATAATGAAAACCTGGTTACAGAGAGAGAGAGGGTGCTTTTAGAGGAGCTGGAAGCCCTAAAGCAGCGGTCATTAGCTGGAAGAGAGAAGCTGTGTTGTGAGCTGCGCAGCAGCTGCACGCAAACACAGGTAGCGTGGACATGGACTTGGGCCGGCCTGGCCACAGCACCCTGGCTGGGCATGAGCATTCGTTTGTCCTCTTCAGGCTTTGGGTTCTGCTTCCTCGTGCCAGCTTGAATGCAAGGTTGCAGGAGCCCAGATGCCTTGCATGCCACGGCAGGTGAAAGGTCTCTCTGGGGACCCAGGAGCCTTGTGACTTTCTTTATCAGAATGTGTGTGTGTTGCATCCATGAGCTTGTTTCATTTACATGTTTCAGTGTTTTGTCATTTCTTGATAATATATTATCTCTTGATGAAGTCTAGTTAAATATTATTTCACATAGTATCTAATTTGTACATAAATTTTTTAGTTTCACTTTGTAACTAAGCGGAAGAATGACTTGTCATTTCCAAAATGATTGGATTTTTATTTCTCTTATCCTCCCTGCCTTTACAAAAACTAACACAGGATGAAAATGAGAACCAGGTAGTCGAAGAACAACAGGTCCTTCAAGAAGAATTGGAAGAGAAACCTCAAACTGTGTCTCCTGACATTCTCTCTAAAGAAAGGTATAGAAATGTGTGTGTAGTTTTGTAGTTTGCTTTATTTTTTGAACAATTATTTTGTTTACATTAAACTACTTAGTGATAGCACTATGGCCTTGCTGATCTTTTATATTTTGTCTAAGAAGAAATGTACCCTTTATGCAAGAAAGCTATCAGTATGTATGAAGAGGGGTGCCAGGTTTTCTGCAAGTTATATTAGAGAAAAAATGACAAGAGAGCCCTCACAGAATCCTAGATCTGGAGTCAGAGAACCTGATTCTGGTACTTAGTGCCTTTGTGCTCTCGGGCAGGAAACTGGATCTCAGTTTCCTCATTTGAAAAACTAAGGAATTGGACCAGATGGCTTTGAAGGTCTCTCCTAGCTCTAAATCTGTGATCCTAAAACCACCTGTTTTTGGACATTCTTATTACTTAGAATTCTTGTCTAGCTTTACAACTTTACATGCCATTTCACTACCACAAGAATACTATTGTAGTGATTCAGCACAGAACATTGCATTATTTAATGTATATAGAGATACATCACAGAATATTTCTTTCCTGGTTTTTTCATATTCAATACATTAGTAGTTTAGTGTAATTCTCACTCAAGATTTGTTCCTTTTAGTCTATTGCACAGTGTACAAAAATGTTTAACTCATGTATTAGTACATTAATAAAAATTGAGCCATGTCAAGCAATTTTCTTTATTTCACCTGTTTATATAAATATTGTAAATTAGTTATTACAGACACTTTATAGTTAAGTACAAAGTATAAGACACATTTATATATTATTGAAGAATTTTTAAATGACATTTAAATCTATTGTTATTCAAGTGAATATAAATTATGTAATTTTAAACTAAAATTAATGTCTACTAACTTCATTTCCTCCCTTCCCAACTCCCATAATTGCCTACCCTCTTGTATCCTCCTAATCCCTTTCCTCAGCTTACATGGAGGCATTTGGCCCCTAAGATTTTGGCTCCCCCATTGGATCCTCAGTATGGCGCACAATCAGTGTGGAGCTCAGACAAGAAAAACAGTGTATGAAAATTAGAGTTTCCATAGAAATATAAAATAAAATGATTTATTTTATATTCATTTTCTAATCAGTAGACTTGGTTACTAAATGTTTAATAGTTGTAGGAATTTGGTAATAAGTAGTTTTGACAGTTTTATTTGTTTTTCTGATTATACATTAAGACAGTTACTTTTGTTTATTCTTAAGGAACCTTTTGAAATAAGTAATTTTTCTGATGGGGTAAATTTACCCCTTTTGTCTTAGTAGTAAAGAAGTTCAGAAAAATTAAGAAAAATGAAATGAGAATTCTTATTTAAGTGATCTTGATTGTAATTAATTAATTTTAATTAATCAATGTTCAGGTATGCATCCAGTTAGAGAATGTGATTTACATATGCAGTTAGCATGAACACAATTCATTTAACAGAAACTGAAGGGAAATTTTCTAATTTATCACTCTGAAAATGCCGTATGCCTGATATGTCATTTACTGTGTCTTGGTAGTGAACTCATATAGGATGAAATTATGAAAAAAATAGTTTCAGAGACATACTCTCTGCTAAGAAATCCCATCAGTTAACCTAAACAGGTTGCATATAGAATTATAAATAAAATGTAAGGAGAGACACTAGAGTGTCTCTGAACTTAGCTGCTAGAAACAATCGGTTATTATTAAAGAATTTTATCAGTTAAGTTTCCTATCATTCATTGCATTTGGAGAAGCTCTTGTGAAGAGATCTGAAGTGTTTCGTTTTTTTTGATGGGGGTCAGTGTCCTATTATCTCCACTCAGTTTCTGACCATCTTAATCCAGCCCCTGCAAAGCCAGAGTTTTCAATATTTGGAAATCTGAAATGTCACCCCTAGAGAAGCAGAAAAGGAGTATAAGAGGGTTTTGTTTTTTTTTTTTAGAGTGGGAGCCTGTTTTTCAAGTGGGAACCCTTAAAGTCTTCTTTGTAAGCTTTCAGGCCTAAGAATATAAATACTTCATTTGTTTACATTCAGTGAAATACAAATTTTTATGCATCTCGAAATATCATAGTGAATTGACCTAAATCACTTTGTTAAAAGAATCAGTTAAAATGGAAATTTCAAAAGGCTTCACTATAAATGAGAATTTTATAGATCATTTAAGGGAAATGACTGTATGCTGGTTTATACTGTAAAAATTAATGAGCATTTCCTTATTGATATTTACTGCACTTTCTATATATGATGCTTATGACAAGTAGAGTAAAATAATCGAATTCATCATTGTTTACATGTATAGATATGCTCTCCAGAAAGCTAATAACCGACTCCTAAAGATCCTCTTAGAAGTTGTAAAGACAATAGCAGCTGTTGAAGAAACAATCGGCCGTCATGTTCTTGGTATTTTGGATCGATCTAATAAAGGTCAGTCTTCAGCCAACATCATTTGGAAGTCAGAGTCAGAGGGAACAGGGAAGCCCTGCATCCATGAGGAAGACAGAGAAGGTACTGGTTTTCTAGAATCTTAAAGCCATTTTCATTGATAAACATCTATTAAGTATCTACTAAGTGAAAGGCAGTACAAAGTCTTTATTGGTAAGCTGTCAAAGTGCCTGCCACCACAAAAGGCCCCCAACATCAACCTAAGGAGCTGTTCTTCTAAATACATTCTTAAAAAGTATTTCAGAGTTAGCACTTAATTCCCATCAGAGTGCTGATCTGTAAAGCTGCCTCCAGCCATACACCTTCTGGGAGGTCAGCAGGACACCTGAACTAGAGAAGTTGCTGTGGTCAAATTCTCAACAAGTGACAGAAAACATCCATCTCCTTGTCCTGTTCTATCTCTCCTTCTCCTTCTTTTGTTATATTCCTCTCCTACCTCTTAATTTTATTTTTTAGATGTCATCCCTTCATATTCAATTGATCGTGTGCCCTTTGTCTATGTATACATGTACACACATATACACACAGTCACATATATATTTATACACATATGCACCCTCCTATACATACACAAACACACACACACACACACACACACACACACACATATATTCCCTTCAACTGTCCTCATACAGAGAAAAATCTCAGGAGTTACAATTATTGTTTTTCCAAATAGGAATGTAAGTAGTTCAGCTTAATAAATGCCTTATGATTTCTTTTTCCTGTTTACCTTTTTATATTTCTCTTGCTTCTTGTATTTGAAAGTCAAATTTTCTGTTCAGCTCTGGTTTTTTCATCAAGAATGCTTGAAAGTCCTCTATTTCATTGAATTACCATATTTTCCCCTGAAACATTACACTCAATTTTGCTGGGTATGTGATTCCTTGTTTTAAACCTAGTTCCTTTGACCTCCAGAATATCATATTCCAAGCCCTTTGATCCCTTAATGTAGAAGCTGCTAAATCCTGTGTTATCCTGATTGTGTTTCCACAATACTCAAATTGTTTCTTCCTGACTGCTTGTAATATTTTCTCCTTGACCTGGGAACTCTGGAATTTGGCTATAATATTCCTAGGAGTTTTCTTTTTGAGATCTTTTTCAAGAGGTAATTGGTGAATTCTTTCAATTTCTATTTTGCCCTCTGGTTCTAGAATATCAGGGCAATTTTCCTTGAGATTTCCTGAAGGATGATTTCTAGGCTCTTTTTTTGATCATGGCTTTCAAGTAGTCCGATAATTTTAAAATTATCTCTCCTGGATCTATTTTCCAGGTCAGTGGTTTTCCTAATGAGATATTTCACATTGTCTTCTACTTTTTCATTTGGATCTGTTTTATAGTATCTTGATTTCTCATAAAGTCATTAGCTTCCATTTGCCCCAATCTAATTTTAAAGGAATTACTCTCTTCAGTGAGTTTTTTAAATTCCTTTTCCATATGGCAAATTAGACTTTTTTAAGGCATTCTATTCCTCATTGGCTTTTTGGGCCTCTTTTGCCATTTGAATTAGTCTGTTTTTTAAGGTGTTATTTTCTTCAGTCAGGCTGTTTACTTGCTTTTCATGATTTTCTTGCATCATTCTAATTTCTCTTCCCAATTTTTTCTCCACTTCTCTTACTTGATTTTCAAGTAAGAGCTTGAGCTCCTTCATGGCCTGCAACCAGTTCATATTTTTCTTGGAAGCTTTTGATGCAGGAGCTTTGACTTTGTTGTCTTCTTCTGGTTCCATGTTTTGATCCTTTTTGTCCCCAAAAAAGATTCTGTGGTCTGATTGTGCTTCCTCTGCTTGTTCATCTTACCAGCCAATTATTTGACTTTTGAGCCTTTGCCATGGTAGAACTCTGCTTCCAGAGTGGAGAGAACTGTGTCCCAAGTTGCGGGGTGTTTTGCTGTTGTCAGAACTGTTGCCAGAGCTATGAGGAGGGTGCCCTCTCTACAGCCACCACAAGCTCTGGGACACTGGTGTTCCTCATTCCAGGACCACCACCCAAGACTGCGACCCAGATCCAAGCAGGTCAAAGAAAGAGAGATTACCCTCTGAATGGTCACTTGGTGACTGCAGGCCAGGAGCTCTGGAGGCAGCCAGGGGGCAACAACTGCAGCCGCTGTGCCTTTACCACCTCTGCCACCCCAGGGGGAAGGGCCAGACAGTGCTCTTCTCTCACCCAGTTCCAACAGTTTCCCACTGACCTTTTACTTTCTCTTTGGTTTTAATGGGTTGAGAAGTCTGGAAACCGCCACAGCTGCTGGTGATTCACTCTCCTAAAGTCTGCTCCAGCCAGTCTGGGCCACTGGTCGGGACTGTCCTGGGTCTGGGACTGCATAGCTCATGTGAGACTGCACTTGGCTCCCAGCTTGGTGCAGTAGACCCTTCCTATTGGCCTTCCAGGCTGCCTTCAGTGGGAGATTTGTTTCTCTCTGTCACTTTGTGGGTTCCATAGCTCTAAAATTTGTTTAGAGTCATTTTTATAGGTATTGGAGGTTGTTGGAGCAGGAGCTCAGCACATTCCTGCTTTTACTCCACCGTCTTGGCTCTGCCCCGACTGTGATTATTTTCATCTACAAGTCCTCACATTTAATTTAAGTTATACTTCAGCATTTCCCTAAAGTATTATTTTTGTCAACTCCTTTTTATGGGTGCCCATTGTCAGTTTACCAAATGGCAGCCACTTGTTTTATGTGTTCTCTATACACATCTAGTCTAATTAAATAAATCCAAGAGTCTGTTTTGAACACATCCTCTAATTATTGTCCAGCTCTGCAGAAATAACATCTTTCCTTTTTTCCCCCTCTTTTTCGTTGCTGAAGTTCAGTTTAGTTCACTGAGGAGTTTATATTCTAAGGGATAAAATATATAAACAGATAAGCAAATATGAGGTAATTTGGGAAAGGAAAAAAGCATTAACAGTAAGGGAAATTAGGAGGAGGTGTTTCTCAAATAGTACCTGAGTAAACATGAAAGAAAGCTAAAGATCCACAGAGTCAGGGAAGGATGGTTGTACTTTTCAGGTGAGAGAACCAACCTGGGCCAGAGCAGAGAGTCTGGTTACAGAAGGCTGCATGCAGGCAATAGCAATCTGGGTAGATCAGGGTGTTGTGAAGGAGGCAAGTCATGAAATAGACCTGGAAAGGCAAGTGAGAGCAGGATTATGAAGAATTTTAAGAGCCACGCCAAGGATTTTATATTTTGTTCTAGAGACGATAAGGAAGTGTGCCAGGTTCTTGAGCAAAGGAGTGACATGAGAGAGGCATCGTGGTATTGTGATGTGGTACAAAGAGTATTAGATATAGAGGTCAAGGGCACAAACCCTGATTCTGCTGCTTACACCAGATAGGGCATTGAGTGACAGGTCTGAAAGGTCCCCGAACTTTTCTGGACCTCAGTTTTTAACATCAACTTATCTAATCCTTTAAGAAAACTTTCTGTTTTGGACTGTAGTATTTTTAATAGAACCCCTAAATGTATGTTCAAAATATTCATCTGATAACTTTGTTTTATTTTTTAATATGCTTTTGGTTCTAAATTCTTCCTTTATCCTTAGATCTGACAGGTAAACTATTTCATGCTCTCCTCCCTCCTTATGTATATGTAAATCATGTACCCATATTGACTTTATCTTGGTATATGGTGTGAGATGTTAGTCTATACCTCGTTTCTGCCATACTGGTTTTTGGTTTTTTTTCCGGCAGTTTTTGTCAAATAATGAGTTTTTGTCCTAAAAGTTTGGAGTCTTTGGGTTTATCATATACTAGATTACTATGGTCATTTATTACAATGTATTGTGTACCTAACCAATTCCACTGATCCACCACTCTATTTCTTAGCCAGTATCAGATTGTTTTGAATACTGAGTTTTAGATAAGACATTTTCTTAGGTTGCTAATTGGGTTAATGAAATACCTTCTCATTTGTCTTTTGATATGACTTGTTATCAAAGGCCTCTATACTTGTGAACTACCAACTTTCAAGACTGAGCTTGTTCAGACTCTAAACATGTGCTGACCTGTTGCTATTTTAAAAAATAATTGATTTGTTAATGTTTGCATCCTCACAGCAATAATCTGTTGCACTGTGTGCAAAGAGAGATTTAGGGCCACTGGGACATCATTGAATCTTCATCTAGGTTTATATGACTGAGGTATTTGAGAATGCAGGGGAAAGCGAGTCCACTACAGAACTGTGCTAGGCATGGTCAATAGAATTTTTTTCCTCCTGATGGGAGGAATCGAATTCTGATTTCCAGCCAACATAACTGTCTTTCAAGGAGGAACCGTGCTGTAGCAGAAAGAACACTGAGGTCTAGTTGCATGACCTTGAGCAAGTCTTTAGATTTTTAGAGATCCTTGAGAAGTGTGTTCTTACACTCTGGTCTGAGACCAGCTTGAATGTGAGCCCTGGCATTGAAACGGGGCCATTGTGAATGTAAGAATTAGTCTTTGGGAATGGGTTCTTCTCATGCTCTCCATTTCTGAGAATCTCTAAGAAGTTATTGCAGTAAGAGCAACACCAAAATGTTCTGACTGGTCCCAGAGACTCTGCTTAGGAATGAACTGGAGGCAGAGATCTGAGTCATCAGCATCAGGATAGTAATTAAGACAATGTGAGTGGTGAAGTCATGGAGAAAAAGAGCAGAGGCGCTCACATCTAGAAGGGCTAAAGAAGTGAGGCAACTCGCCTGGGATCTCCCAGCAGATAAAGAGAAGGACTGGAACCAGGTCTTGTTGTCTCTGCTCTGCCATGCTCTGTTGAGGATGTGAAGGGCTGTCATGAGGAAGAGAGATTAGATAGATATGTTCTCCTTGGGTTCTTCCCACTGAACCACAACCGCCTCCCATATCTCAGTCTATCATGAATGTTATGTGCATATTCTCACCAATGGCACTCATTTTCCATAGCAGGAATGGGTACCTTGCACTGTAATTTTCCTTCATAGAAGGCACACACATGCTTTATTAATTTTTTTTTTAAAGCAATTGGGGTTAAGTAACTTGCTCAAGGTTACACGGCTAGTCATTATTTATGCGTGGGTGCTCATTTTCTGAGGCTGGATTTGATCTCGGGTCATCCCAACTCCGAGGCCGGCGCTCTTACTCACTGCGCCACCTAGCCACCCCTTTAGGGCAGTTGGGGTTAAGTAACTTGCCCAAGGTTACACGGCTAGGTTTTTTTTTTTTGTTGTTTGTGTGGATTAAGCGTTGGAGGCCGGCTCCGAACTCAGGTCCTTCTGACTCCAGGGCCGGCGCTCTATTCACTGCGCCACCTAGCCACCCCTCATGCTTTATTAATTTTTAATACATATAGTCAACTTACATTATCTAGGAAACAGGAAGAGTATAGGTTTATCAAGTTCAGTTATATTAGAAATTCTGTTTTAGTGACAATTTAGTACATTATAACTGAACCTTTAACAAATCAACAAGTTAAAAATCTGGCTGAGTTTCAATAGTTTCTTTTTCAGTTCCTACCTAAAAAAAGTAGATATGCCAAGTGAAACATTCAAAACCAAGAAGACAAGAAACATTAAAACATCCTAAATAATCCAGACATTCTTTTCTGTGAAGCTTTTATTGGTATCTCTTTTACCCTTTTCTTTGCTAGCTGTTGAGCAGGAAAGTAGTATTACATTTTTTGTATTATCAAATATATCCAATCAAATATAAATTTGATTGTTAAATATATCCCAATTTGTTTGATGGCATTGCAGTTGTGAAAGGCCCATACTCATGTAATTACTATATGTTGTTGTTCAGTCGTTTTCAGTCATGTCTGACACTTCCATGACCCCATTTGGGGTTTTCTTGGCAGAGATACTGTAGGGTTTTACCATTTCCTTCTCCATCTCATTTTACAGATGAGGAAATAGAGGCACACAGGGTGACATGACTTGCTAAGATCACATGGTAAGTAAGTATCTGAAGCTAGATTTGAACTCATGAAGATGAGTCTTCCTAGCATCAGACCTGGAGCTCTGTGTACTATGGCACCACCTAGCCACCCCCAGTTGCCATACAGTTATTTTCATAAATGGACTTTGTAATTGGCTATCTTTTTTCATTTTCAAAATGTGTTGTAGTTTAGGGGCAGCTAGGTGGCACAGTGAATAGAGCACCAGCCCTGGATTCAGGAGGACCTGAGTTCAAATTCGGCCTCAGACACTTAACACAAAAACTAGCCATGTTACCTTAGGCAAGTCACTTAACCCCAATTGTTCTCCAAAAAGCAAAAAAAAAAAAAAAAAGTGTTGTTTCTAAATATGAGTTTCATCACAATACATTATTCTTCTTACAGAAGAGCCCCTGGTCTCTTACTGTGGAAGCAGCACTGCAAGTAATACCCCTGGCACGTGGTCAGAAATAACTGAGGAGAGAATGGAATTGTGCCAGCGTCTCCTAAGATGTGGCTTTGCTGGGGCTGAAATAGACCCTGAAAATGAGGAGCTCATCTTGAATGTTAGTTCTCGGCTGCAGGCCGTGGTTGAAAAACTCCTGGAAGCCATAAGTGAAACAAGTAACCAGGTAAGACTTCTGGCGTTGAATGCCTGTGAGGCTGTAGTAGGCCTGGATCTTTGAGCCTGCTCCGATGGAGCACTAGCATTCTGAGCAGGGGTTTTGTTGTTTTGGACCCCCGCTCTGATTTCACTGGTCTAGATGACACCTTCGATCTGTGCAGGTCACACAGGCCCTTTCTCTTCAACTTAAAGTCACAGGAAGCACTCCAAGGTTAAGAGACTTGCCCAAGGTCACACAGCCAAGATACATCAGGAACAGAACTGGAATTCTAATTTTCCTGGCTCCAAGCCGTGCCCTCTGTTCCTCCACTGACTCTCCAGCCTCCTTAATTAAGAGGCATGGACTGTAGGAATAAGAGACCTGGCCTTCAGCCAGAGAAAACTGGGGTTCAGGTTCCCCCCTCCAACACATCCTGGCTGTGTGACCCTGGGAGAGTCACTGAACTTCTCAGTGGCCTAAGAAACTCTCTTCATCTGACAAGTTGCAGAGAAGATCCTGATCTCCTTTGGTACGGGAGGTTTTCTGGATCCAAGAGATCTTCAGGTGCAGAATAACTAACAACTTAATGTTCCACACTATTTGCCAACTGATGAAAATTCTGCAGCATTTATAATTGCTACCAGCCTGCCTGGCAGATATAGGCAGATCATTCTTGCTTTATTTAAATTTTCATTATGCAAATTCTACTTTATGTAAAGAATTCTGTTTTGTTTTGTTTTTGGAGGGCAATTGGGGTTAAGTAACTTGGCCAAGGTCACATGGCTAGGTTTTTGTTGGTGTGTGCGTTAAGTGTCTGAGGCCAGATCCGGATCTGAACTCAAGTCCTTCTGACTCCAGGGCCGACGCTTTACTCACTGCGCCACCTAGCCGCCCCTTATGTAAAGAATTCTGAAGGAAGTTGGCATTTTAAAAAACCATGTATGTTAGCTTTACTATACAGTACCGTGCTCTCGCTGTCTCTTGGCACCTACTCCTCAGCTCAGCTCTCTGAGGCTTTCCCCACCCCACCCCCCCAAAAGCCTTTTTAAAAAGAAAACCCTCTGAGTGAAGGCAGAAGAACAGGTACCTGGAGAGACTGCCACCACCACTGAATGTGGGCTTGGCGAGAGAGACCTTTGCCCCACCACCCCCACCTGCCCATGTGTCTAGCCCCTTCATGTCTGTCTTCCATCTCTCTGAACTTGGGTCCTACATGTCTGTCGCTAGCCCACACATGTTACCCATCCTCTCCTGTCTGTGTCTGTATCCAGCCCCCATGTGTCTGCCCTCCATGTGTTCTTTGTCTCAGGGCCAGCCAGGCCCTCATGTGTTCCTCCTCCTGCTCTCACTTCTCTGTCCCCAGCCCCCACGTGTCTTTGAACAGTGTGCCAACCCCCTCTTTTCTTGGAAATATGGCCACCTTCCTGCCTACCTCCCTCCTTCCTTTCCCCACCTCTGCAGGCAAATTTGCATTACATAAAAATTGTTTTACATAGAGGTTTGTAAAACAGTCTGCTTATGTAAACTGAGACCTGCCTGTACCCAATTTATGAATATATCTTTAAGGTTCCTTCTACCTCCAAAATTCTTTGGTTTTCTGAGTGGTTGCACTCAGTTTAATGCAAAGATTATAAAGTAAACCATTAAATATTCCTATAAAGGTCATTCACATAATATTTACCTTTTCACTATTCATCTAAATGAAACTTTTAGGTTTCCCAGGAGAGTGTCTGCTGGATACAGTAAAGCTAAACTAGTTGTTCAAGTTAGATTGAAAGTGTCATGATTGAACCTGAATGTTTCAGCTGCACCATCAAGATATGATAAAGATTCTGGAGTTTCCTCAGATATTACTATGATCTAGACATAGTTCATTTAGTAATCTGTTTTGAATTTCTAGGAAGATATGAGAGAGTTGTGATAACTTTAGAGCTTCTGATTTATTCAGCTGCACTTCCAAGATAATCAGGAATTAAAATGATCTTGAACTTGATGCATATTAGTAGTTAAAGCAACATGAAGCAACAGCCTAAATGAGTGATATTTTTGTCATCATCATGTATTTTGATCTGGTTTCTTTGTAATAGAATACTTCACTTGGACTTTAATTTTTCCATAATATATCTTAACAACCAAGAACCATTCTGAGATGCTCTTTTGTGAGGTGCTAAACTCATATTCACAAAGAAACCTGGAAATGGTCCTTATTGTCTTTTTCTAGACTCAGGGCCTAAATATATCTTCTCAAAATGTGAATATAGTCAAAAGCACTTTGCAGGGAACTTACCTACCGTATAGAGCTTGTACTTAGCGGAGCTTGGAGAGCATGAAGACAAGCTATCGCTGTTCCTTACTGTATATGAGATGTTTTCTTTATAATAATAGCTCTGTTATTGTAAAAGAGATATTCCAATACAAGGACAATCAAGTCTATAAGCCTCCTTGATTTAGCTTACGTGGAGTATTGTTTAGAAGATGAAGTTACTCATGGGCAAAGAGGGAAGGTTCAGGCCCTTTCTTTGTACCTCCACATTCACATGCAGCATTCCACCATAATATTAGCCATCTCTTCCACAGTGCCCTCTGGAATGCCTGCTCTCTAGGCAACAAACTTCCTTTCATCTTAAGTCTTTTCCTCTCTCACCCCTTCCATCTTCTAGTTCTCACTGAGAGAAGTTGCCCTCTTGATGACAACATCCCTGGGCTCCCTTTAGACCTGGCTGCCCTTTCACTTATTTCCACTCTGAATGACTGGTAGCAGTAGGGGAGTTGAGAGTACTCCTTACTTCCCGTTGCCATTCCAGATTCTCTCTCTACCACCATCACTCAATCACCTCTCCTCCTTTGAAGTACATTCAATCTACATATACCAACCCAGGATACTCCCCTTCTTCCTAACTGTGTTCAGTGCCTGACTTTTCTCCTCAACTCTTGCCCTCATACTAGGGGACTTGAGCATATATAGTGATATTCCATCAAATATCCTAATTTAACAGTTACTCAATTTACTCCAATCCCATGATCTACTTCTCTACCCCACCTCAGCTATACCAGTCTTATCACCACCCACAAATGTTCCACTTCCGTGTTCCTGAACTCTGACATTCATTATCTGACCACAATCTGTTTTCAATCCACTTCTCCCCTGCAGTTCTAAATCTTGTTCTTTGCCTATACTGTGACCTCCAGTCCCATGACCCCCTTGGTTCTTTCCCTGGCCATCAGCCCTGTAGGAGCTACACTCTCTCCCATTCCCCATCTTGACTCTTTAGTGAACCAGTTCAGCTCTCCACTGTCCTCTTGCTTCACAAGTCACTAGATTTGACCTGTCAAGTTTCAGCTTTTTATCATGGCCACCATCCACTGCCTTCTACACATGTGCTTCTTAACAAAGCTGGAGAAAATCATGAAACCATGCTAACTGGGTCCACTACGACTGATTACCTAACTTCATCTGGGCCCCATGTGGGTGCAGTCCAATTCTTTTATACTTTACTAATTAACTTACTATCCCATTCACCACTATGGATTTTCCATACCTCTCCATCCCACCTTAAGCCTCCCTCAGTCCCCCTTCTCCCTACACTCTTGGCCCAGAACACCTGCAAGTAATATAAAAGTATTCAATACTATACAGTATGCATTATGTTATAATATATTCTAACACATTATATTATGTACTTTACGGTTTTAAGCTACCAAAGCATTTTTATAAAACATATTAAAATAACATGGAGACTTTTGGGATCCCCTGTACAAGTCTCTGTACTGCTCCAGGGTTTGATAGGTATGTCCTGCTTTTATTGGATGAGTTAATGGGTGAACTTTTTGCATTAAGAAGAAAGGTAGATGATGATTATAACACAACTATCAAGGTAGAGAATTAATATACCCCTTAGAGGCTAATGACTCTTATTTATGTAGTTGTGTGTATCCAGTTCCATGTAATAATTAGCTATTATAATATAGTCCTGTTGGGTTTTGCCCAGACTAGCTAATTAGAGGGTCAAGCCTATTTGAAAACAGTGAACCAAAGGCTGTATAATTAGTGTACAGTGAAGGAGACTTGCCTCACACTAGCAGAAAAGCATCTTTTTTAAGAAGCTTTTTTATGTATAGTGTCATTCTTCCTTGAAAGGTAATCTTTTTTTTTTTTATGGTAACCTTTGGACATAGCGTTCGAAAATCGAACGAGCCACTGATAGCTACTTACCTATAGTTTTCCACCCACAAATGTTTTTCAGAATTTTAGGGTGCAGTTTAGGACCAAATGAGATACTTTTCCAAGGGATGTCCTTAGGCCCTGGAGGAATTAATGAATGAGCAGTTTACTCCTACAGAATATTTCCTTTACTATCTGATAAAGTCTTTAGAGTTTTCCTGATCCCACATCTGAGAAAAATGTCATGTGACCCATTAAAATGGTCAACAGTTTTATTTTCTCAGAAGGGAAGCTGTTCCTGAAAAGTGAGTCAGCAACATAATGATTGGCTGTTTGGTGGTTTGCTTTTTAAAAGCACAGATAGAATTATAGCAAACAAAAAGTCTGTAAGATACTCCTCCCACTCTAGTGAGTTAGTCAGAGTGTTTTTAGTGTTCTACATCCAGGATTTGACCCAACACAGTTAAGCAAACTGGGAAAGTGTGTTGAGAATAAGAATCCCACACAGTAGAACATCGGCCCCCAAGAATTCAGTCATTCTCTAGTGCTGCATTTTGTGCATAGTTAAGGATTTTGGTCCTTCATGTGCCATTTTTAGAATGTTTCCCATTTTGAATGAAAATATTTTAACATGGGGCGGCTAGGTGGCACAGTGAATAGAGCATCGGCTCTGGAATCAGGAGGACCTGAGTTAAAATCCAGCCTCAGACATGTAACACTTATTAGCCATGTGACCTTGGGCAGGAGCTAATTACATGACCTTTGCAGTTCTTCCTAGCTTTAACCCCAATTTCCCTGCCTTTCCCCCTCCAAAAAAAAAAGGCAAAAAAATAGATACATTTAAAATATATATTTTAATGTGTTTTATGCATACCCCTTACTCTTTGAATAGATTATACTTAACAGAATTGATCCTTTTTTGATTTTCTTAAGTGCCTACTGTGTGTCTTTGCTGCCCTTACATGAGACAATAAATACACGCAGCACAAATATAAATTTGTGAAATTCAAGGTAGCCTGGGATGGCGGTTGTTCCTGTGCTTTCCAAGGTTGCCATTAGCATTGTGTCTGCCTGAAGCAGAGCTTCAAAGAGAATTACATTCATTCCAGTTTCCTGCTTTTATAAGCTCCCTGAGGTCAGGGATTATTTTATTTTTGGCATCTGAAGGCCTGGCACCTAGCACAGTGCATATAATAGTCACCTAATAAATGCTTGTTTATTCATTGATTCTATGCTTCTGTGGGTTTGAAAACCAGGAAAACAAGCATGTTTTGTCTTATATAATAAGCATAAATATGCTCTTCTCTAAGATTCTAAACTTCATGAGCTTTAATATATGTCCTTTGTAGCAACTATTTTGACTGTTTTGTGACCTATTTTGCTGATTTGCTGATTCCTGGCTGTGTTCAGAGTAGTTAAGATCGCCAAGTAACAAGTCCCAGAGGGAGTGTTAATGAATAAGAAGGGGTTTGTAGTTCTGCTCTGTTTTCACAAAGGACAAGAAGAGTGGGACTAGCTTTTGAATAGCTTAAGAGACTCTGATAAAACCAGTCATGGAGGCAGCTTGGAAGAGTGGAGAAAGAATGCTTTACATGGTCTCAGAAGACCCAAGTTTGCATCCTGGCTCTGCTACTCTCCACCTATGTATGGGGCCTTCACCTCTCTGGGCCTCAGTTTCCTCATCTCTAACATGAGAGAGCTAATTACATGACCTTTGCAGTTCTTCCCAGCTTTAACTATATAACTAGTCCTGTTCTCCAGTGAACACCATGTCTTTTGGCTAGAGAGTGCTATCCGTAATGGTCCTATGAACCTTAAAGGTATGCTTTCCAGCCATATATCTGTCTGATACAACAAGAAATAATTAAATTTATTTGATAATATTGAGCAGTTTTAAGAAGATTCACTAATAACTGTAGCATTTAGATGTCATTTTTTAAAAACCAGCTGATGAGCATTAGGAATGGCAAAATTAATTCTCTATCCATGCAACAGATTTTAATCCAGACAGATTCCACAGCAGACCATGTTGAGAACAGTAGCCTTACTTGAAGTCGAAAGTCATCTCCCTTTAGACTCTGGGTCAGATACCCCACTCCAGTTAAAAATCTTCCATTCCAAAAAACTCTCCTTGCGGCACTTGGGAATTTTCATTGCTCTTCAGCATCTAATAAAATAAAGGTGCCCAGTACTGGAATTTGTGAGTGGAATGGAGCTTTCGTTAGAGCCATCTGCTTTCCTGACTAATGACCACCGTGTGTGGGAAAGAGGTGTCAAGTTCTAGGTATTTGGTGTCTGGCTCAGAGAAGACACTTAAGGAATGTCTTTTGTTTAGTCTAAATTCTTTTCACACTGAAGATGCCATTTAATTTTTAATGTGCTTTTTAAAAAATTGAGAATGGCTTGCTAGAGTCAGGATTCATGCTAGAGATCCTCATTACACCAGTCACTCTTGTTGTGTCACTGTGTGCTTTTCAGCGTCAGCGAAGGTTCACGGCATAACTTCAGCAGTTGGAAGCATTGTGCACCTTCACTTTTAAAACAAGGCTGGAAAGTTTTCTGTTAAACAGCTTTTACTTATATATGTTTGAATATGAAAATAGTTTATATTTGAGCCGCTTACTTTTATCAGCTAACTACTCAGGAGGATGGATGTTGTTTGTCAATGAAATATCAGGTAAAAATGCCAGGAAAATTCCACCTAGATTAAATAATGAACATACTACATGCTTGAACTAGCACTTTGGTACAATGGTCCCATGAATGTATTTTAGTGTGTATGTATTTTAGTTTTTTTAACATTGAGAAAAATGAACAGATTATTTTACCTACAAACTTGTCTAAACACCCTTACCTAAGCTCTGACGCGGTCCTAGGATCCTGTTAGGCTGGCTTCTTTGTGGGCGTAGTAATTCAGATTCCACCTGCCACTTCCCCTATAGGTAAAGACTTTGAAGCCACTCCCTCTGCCTTGAACTTTTCCTGAGGGAACATTGACTAGCATTCTTTTGCATAGCCTGATAGACTGTTTGAGTAACAATTCAGAAGGACTTTTCCTTTTGAACCAAGTAAAGCAGGGAGAACAAAGACAAATGATGTTGCTGCAGCCACACTTCTCATCTTTTGCTTCTATGGAGACTTCAAATGTTGACTTTCCCCGACTTCTACTTGCATTTCTTGCTTTTTGCAGCATACGGCGTTGATGTTGGCAGAGTATTTTATTGCTTTGCTTTGCTGACTGGCTGCTAATGGTCTCATTCTTTCACTTCTCAAGGATGTTTTCACTCTTGTGGAGAAGATTCTGTTGTGAGAAGAATGGCACAACTCTAGGCTTTGAAAAGTGAGGTTAGGTTGCACCTTTAATTGCTCAGGTGTACATGACAGAGAGACTTTTCTGATGCTGTCCTGGTGTTATCTGCAGAAGCTGAAAGGGAGAGAAATCCTCTTTTGCCAATCATAGATAGCCAGACTGCTCAATCAGTTGAAACAGATCATCGGTCTCTAGAATGGATTCCTATAGGACTTACTGGGCCTCAAATACCTTCAGTGGCTTGTGGTTGGAAGAGCAGAATGAAGACATATATGAGGTTGAATCCAGAGTACCTTTGCCTGATCCATTTCCTCTCAGTGAACAGTTGGATGAAAATAACTCAGTCGTTGTTAATACTTCTATTTTTCATTTTAGTCATAAAAGAAATGGGCATATATTAAAACTTATTTCTAAAATCTCCTTGCCTACCCCGCCATACTCAGTAAGTACTGAAATTATCCCTTTAGTTGAAAACTAAATAAGGTAAGAAATAATATTTTATGTGGCCGTGATAGACGTAGGGGTGCTAGACCCACTTTTTTTGGCTTAAGATATTTTTTAGTTTGTTTTCGTTTTTCATTTAAATTATATAATTGCTATTCAGCTTTAGGTAAATTAGATTTCAGTGATGAGTCTACTCTGAATCTGCAGAAAAATAGACTGATGTTCTCCAGTGTTAGTGACCCACCAGGGACTTTCTGGAGCAGTTTCCTGGACTTGGCCTGAGTAAAAATTGTGCAAAAGGAAGAGTAGGGACTCGTTCTCTACGAAATGGTGACAGAAGTCAAGGCGTATATTTTTTAGAGTTAAATTTTATTTAAATTTTGAACTTAATCTTCAACAAATACAAACTTTTCAATATACCAAAAAGAAATAAACTTATATAAGAAACGATGAATTTATGTACAAATGTGTCTTCTTAAGAAACAAATATATTCAATTTAGCAATGTAGGAGTAGAACTGTTCCATTTATTTAAGCCCCTCTAAGCACCTTTTGTTTCCTACATTTCTTGAAAATGTTTATTGAATGATATATTGAATTCAGAACCAGCCAAGGAGTACCTGAACTGTTATCTCAGCCTCTGTGTGGAATTTTTTCTATTTTAAAAATATTTAATATGGCACTGTGAGAAAATATTATTGTGATCTCTTTACATGAAATGTAACATCATTATAGATTAATTATTTGTCATAAGGAATACTGTATATTTAGTCTTTGTGCCTTAGGTTCATTACTGCTAAAACAGATATTTTGATCACCCCTCCATGTTCTTTTGTATGACATAAGCCACATTCTTGTGAAGTTCAGGGCTTAAACTATAATATGCTTAGCTAATATTTAACAAGTGTTAACCACACAAGCCAGGTGGTTTTCAGAACTTTTATTATCCTTCCCGGAACTTATATTAAAGTGACAGTGAGTTTTATGAGGGATATTGAAAACATTCATTTAAAATCCAGAAGTAATATACAACTTCACTAAGTATTTTTAAAAAAATATTTACGTGAAAATGTTTAAGATTTGATATTATTATGCAAAATAAGTCATTTTAACTAAATAATGAGTATCACACAGTTCTATAAACTGAAATATTGTTTCTTTAAAAAAGGTTTTATGTCTTTATAGGATGAAAGGAGGATAGCAAGAAAGTTGGAGGGCACCTTAGAGGTCATGCTGCCTAGCCCCATCACTTTATATATTAGGACAGTTGAGGGCCAGAGAAGTTAAGGAACTTTGGCAAAACCATGTGGATTTTAAGTGATATAGTAGGGCCCTCATCTGTGACTTCAGGCTCAATGATGTTTGCACTAAATCACACTGCCTTCTGTGCTGTTTTTATTTTATTAAATTCCTATTACAGTAAATCAGTTTGGTTATAAGTAAAGTTTTATTTTAAATGGGAAAATTAATTCATTATTGATAATTTTGTAGTGCCATGTTGCGCCCAATAAGGCTCACTTTTTTTTTTCCAGTCAAAATCTGGTGTAATATAAAACCGAAGTGTAGTTATAACCAGGGTTATTTTAAAGCGCGTGTGTGTGTGTGTGTGTGTGTGTGTGTGTGTGTGTGTGTGTGTGTGTTTTCAGTAATGTGGCCTAATGTGGCAGGGAGCTACATTGGAGCAGTACAGTAAATATCTCTTAAGCAAATTCAGTAAAGATATTTTTAGATATCATTAGGAGATTACAATACAAAACAAAGATAAATACTATTTCCTTATACCAGTCAAATATGTATTCCCTTGACTTATTTTGTAAAATTGAAAACAAACAAATAAGCAAAACTCCTGTGGCTTAACTGGTTTGAATTTTCAAGTGTTTTCTAAGCAATCACAATGTAAATTACAAAAGTCACAGAAACAGGTGAAATCAGTCAATGTTATTTAGATACACATAAAGAATATTGGCAGGGCCAGCAATCAGACGAGCAAGTATAGAACTTTATAGCTGGAGAGAGGCCCCCTTGGTCCCCAAATCACAGATCTGGTACAGCTGCTGGTCCTTTCTCTGGTAGTTTGCCCACATTTGGGTGATTATAATCTGGGCTAACATTTCCTAGAAGTATCAAAAACAGAATAAGATGAAGCACACAGCACCACTTAATATAGATTGTATACATCTTTTAAGGACAAAACTATTTAACTGAAGGTTAGCATGGTTTTTTTTTTTTCAAGAAAAGTTAATAAGGAACTAAAACTAGCTATGTTTTTTTCCTTACCAAATGAAGATGCTACTTTTTAGCTTAGTATAAACAAGTTATTTGCCATGAATATATTAAACTTGTCTGAATACTGGTGAGCCCCACTCAGACACCCAGGAAGCTGTTCCCATTGGGTATACTGGAACACGCCTTATGCTTTGGCTAAGAACCGTGCAAGTAGCTGAGGAGTCCCCTGAAGGGGGAGTCATGGAATTGACTGGAGAGGTGGCCCTACCCCCAGCTCATATTGGCTCACATATTAGGCTTCCCCACCAATCTGTTTGCAGAGTAATTTCCTAAATTACTATTTGTTTTCCCATAGTGGAAAAGGAGGTAAGGCTGAGTGTTCTGCCTTTTTCTGTCTGAAGATGAGTGTTACTGATTCAGGTCCTATATAATGGAATGGCATAAAAAATGGAGAGATTGTGATTTGAAAGCAAATCTTGGGTGTGTGTTTCCTTGTTGTCATATTTGCTGAACCACCAAGACCAAAGCATTCTCTGTTGCTAGAGAAAGTGTATTGTCCTGTTCTTTGAGAGTAGGGTACCGGGAGAGGCCTCCCTGGCTAACACTCCAGAGTAAATTGCACACTGATTAATTTTCCAAAGTAGTGAAAGTTTGCAAAGAAAAAGGTTTGGGAAAAGCTGCAGAGTTCGTCTTTTTTGATCATTGGAAAGAGAACCAGTTATTTGGATCAAACTGGGGTTTTAATTCTTTAAGTGTCAAACTGTTATTCTTAGAGGCTTCTTTCCTTGCATTTTGTCTGTGTGGGTACCTGTGGCCTTACTGTCTCTCTGTCTCTGCTTTTGAATAGCCATTTAATAAGCCAGACCCTTATTATGCTAGGCCACTGAGGTTTTCCTAATGGGGCATTTCCTTAGTCGGGGAATTTCCTTAGATGGGGAGTGTTGTTCCAGGAACTCCCTGGGGTTGGTTTAGGAGGGAAACCAAACCCTGGCTTGGCCTGGGGCAGACCCCCGTTTTCTACCCTGGTAGCATTTGTGTAGAGATTCTCAATTCCATGAAGCCAGCATTGTATGTGTGAAATCACTCTCTCTGTAGTGGATCACTGTTATTATCTTTGTGTGTGAGAAACTGATTAAATAATTATGTCAGTGGTTAAAAAAAAAAATAGAGTATTGGGCTTGAAGTCAGAAAACCTGAGTTTGAATTTGGACTTCAACTTAGCTTTGTAACTGTATGCAATTGAGTTGGTCTAGTGTGTCATCACATTTTCCCTGAGTTGCAAGTGTAATCCCCTCTTTGCCCCACCAAGCAAACCAATTATATAAATTCAGTCTCATAAGACATACAGACAGAGCATTTATTTACTGTGTCCACTATACTCCAGGTATTCTGTTAAGCAATGGGAATACGAATACCAGCAGACAAGACTGTCCTCAGGGCTCACACATTAGCACATAGAAGGGTACCTGTGACCTATCCTGCATATTAGTAATAACATTCATTGAAAGTATCTAAATAAAAGACTGATTTGACTAATTAATGCGGGTTTCTTAGGCTTGTCTTTTTTATTAATACCTCATTTTAATTTTATACTAAATTATACTGATATTTATTTCGTATAAATTATAATTTTAAAATAAAGTAAGGCTTTTCACTTGATTTTTAAGCATTAATTAAAACTTTTGGCCATGATAGGTAGGCATGCATTTTAATTTCCTCAGTTTACTTGTTATATAATGAATTCCTCATCAGTGCAATTTTTCTTCTAATTTAGCTTGAACATGCCAAGGTTACACAGACAGAGTTGCTGCGTGAGTCATTCAGACAAAAACAGGAGGCCACAGAGTTTCTGAAGTGCCAAGAAGAATTACAAGAACGGCTCAATGAAGAGTTGAAAGCCAGAGAACAGTTGGCTGTGGAGCTTAGTAAGGCAGAGGGTGAGTTTATTGGCCATATCTGTTCATGGCATGTAGGTGGAGTTTGGGGTTATTTCTCTTTAGTTTTTCAACACTGAAGGGGAAGTTACCTTTGTTTACATGTAGTATGATGCACACACACAAACATGTAAGGTTTGCTTTGCTCGCCAGTTATTATTTAGCTCACTTTCCTAAATGGGTGAGAAGTAAAATGTAAATAAAATGAAATTATGAAAGACTATAAACAGATTTTATGAAATGTTGCTATAAATTCATTGGACATTTTTATTATAGTTATTAAATGCTTATGACCAGAGTTGAGAATTTTATCTTGAATCTTGAATTTTATCTCATTCTGTTTTGCCAGAGGTGTTTTCAAAAATATAAGACTTAATTAAATCTTTAACTTATACTAATAAAATGTCCTTATTTTATTCTATAAAACCTTTTCCCCAGACATGTTAATTGTGCATTTAGGTGTTTAAGCAAAACAGTATTAATGAGTATTAAATATCCACATTTTATATGGTATAAGATAGTTATAAATTTTAATTTCAATACTTTCATGACCTATTATTTATTTATTCTGGTCCATTGACTAGAATGTGCATCAGTGGATGGAAATTGAATACGTGGTAGAAGACAGAGGTTTTTAAATGTTCTCAGTTCCTGGCACCTTATTATCTCAGTAACTTTTTTGATGGCACCCTAGGCCAAAAGAAATATCTTAACAGTTCTGTTTATTAAGTAGTTAGGTCCAAACAACTTAATAAGTATTTATGTCCTGATAACTTAGTGGCCATTTGAAAAAATAATACACATAAATTGAAGAAAAAATATTTTTCATTTATCCTTAAACAACCCCAATTACTAATGAGATGTGTGCACTTATTGGGCACTGAAATACTGCTTCTCAAACCTTAGGATCAGATTGGACACTGCCATCTTAATTTCTTGTTCCACAATGATTTTTCTTGAGGTACTGGCTTTTTATCACAACATCCAACTGAAAACCCAACTTTGCAATGATAGGACGTCATAAAGAAGAAGGTTCAAGAAGTTACTGACGTTGCTGAAAGTACAAGTAAACAAAATTGTATCTCAGACATTTGAGAATATCATGGAGAGGATTATAGTACAATCTAATGTGGAAACTCTGAACTACTTTGAGCTAGTAGTTTGTGTGCTGTTCCCTGTGAGTTTGCTGCAGTGCCTTGGACTTCCATGGCACACAATTAAGGAACTACTGATTTAGAGAAGAATTTAGTAACAATTAGAGCTATCCATAAGTAAAAAGAGCTGCCTCAGGAGGTAATAGATTCACATTCACTTAAAGTCTGATATGACCTCCTCTGGAGAGAGAGGAGATCCTTTTTTAGATGTTTTCACAGTTTTCTAAGAAAGCTTAACCAATATAAATCAGTCGCAACAATGAGGAATCTAAAGAACTTAAAGCCAGCAAAGAGTTGATCTCCTTGCCACATGGAGAAATATGGTGGGCAAGGCCTATACCAGTTAGAATAAACTTGTTTATAAAATTTTATGGGTCATTCTACAGTTATCTCAAGAACCATCAAAGATGAAACCAGGAGACCAATAGACAAAAAAATAGAAAAGATCGGTCAAGATATCTCTAACACACTAATCTCTCTTTATCACCATTTTTGGTTCCCAGTATGCTATTTGAAGAATAAGGAGCTGGATAAGACCAAGTATACACAGAGAAGGTCTTCAGGCTAACCCATTGTCCAGTCAGGACAAACCAAATAAATGTAGTACTCTTATCCAAACTCTTCTATGCAGGTGGATGGACAGCTCAGAGAGGTAGTCCAGAAGGACGTAGTTGCTAGGCTGTGTATTATAATTAAACAGTAAATTGGCCCCAAAATTGAATAGTATACTGAATTTCTTTGGGGAAATTTTGCAGGGCTTTTAATAACTCCCAGTCTTCACTTTGAAACAAAGGCCCATCTTTTTAACATCCATGTTTTTCTGCAGTGGATCATGGGACACTCAGGCTCCCAAGAATTCAAATTGCAGGTCACTACAGAGGGGCAGCACAAGAGAGGCATACCACCAGGACAGGGCACAGAATCAAAGTTTGCATCCGTCATTGGACAGCGATGCCCATGGTGTCAGAGGAGGGCCCCATCTGAAAATGAGGAAACTGACTTTGAGAGACTGAGTGACAGGATTAATCCATGGCTGGACAGACACAGTGTATGCCTGTGGCCAGAGCTTGGCACTGGGACTCCTACACCACTGAGCTACCTGACCCTACCTTGTACGTTCGTCATTAGAGATCGAGAGCTAGATGGAAAAGGAGTATGGGGAAGGATCACAGAGAGAAAATAGTCATTTCCCAAGCATTACACACCAAGGGAGAGAGGAATTAATACAGTTCTCTCCCTCTCTGTCCCTGTTCCCTCCCTCCTTCCCACACAGTACATTATGTAGTGAAGATACATTGTTAATCCCTATTTTGTAGGTGTGGAAATAGTCTTAGAGAGGTAAAGTCATTTGCCCTGGGTAGAACTGCCAGTAAATATCAAAACTGTCGTTTGTACGCAGGTTTTTTTACTTAAATTCAGTGTTCTTTCTATTATACTTTGCCTCTTAAATTCTTTTCTTTCCAAGGAACTGTGCACATAGTCTAATTTTCTTGTTTTGTAACACTGCAGCAAGTCATTTTTTCATTTACTACTATGCACATTGAATAATAGTTGAAATAAACCCTTTGGTTATAATTCCATTCCTTCATATCTAATCACAGAAGACAAGTCTTGTCAGCTGAGCCTTCACATCCTCACATTCATTGACTTCTCTTCACTCACACAGCCACCCTTCTAATTCAGGCCATTCACCACCTTTAGCTGGATGAGGCTCCCTGATTGGTTTCCCTACCTACAGTATCTTCTCTTCCATTGATCTTCCATAGGTGCCAGAGTTATATTTCCAAAGCATAGATCTCTACTCAAAAAAGCCCAATAATGAATCATCTAGGATAGAATATCGATTGTTCTGCTTGGTATCTAAAGCCCTTTACAATTAGAATATGATGGAATTTTATTGTGCAATAAGAAATTAAACACATGTGGAATTCAGAGTAAGCTGAGATTTGTGTAAATGAATCCAGAATGAGATAAGGAAAACCAGAAGGATAATGTGTGTACTGACTACCACAGTGTGAACAAAAAGAATTAATTTTGCATAATTAAAAAAAAACTGAGTAGAATGAAACATTTCCTTCTTCTTGATAGGGAATCAAGGGCTAAGACCTATATTATCAGATGCAAGAACTGTTTCCAGTTTGTTTTTTTACTTAACTGTTTTTCTTTGTTATAAAAGAGTGTTCAATTCCATAAGGTTGGGAGTTTCAGAAGGGAATGGTATTTCTAAAAATGATTGAATGCTTGTGGCATAGAAGCAAAAGACACTAAGAAAGCTTTTTTTAAAATCTGCTTAAATGAACAAATGAATGAATGACTTGGAGTCAGAACTTCAAGCCCCAGCTGCATGACAGTTTCTTCATCTGTAAATTGTAGCTGATAATCACAAGTTGATACTGAATTGCAAATCCCAGATTTCAGGCTGGTCCAAGTCTTTCTTTTTCCAGATGAGGAAATTGAGATCCAGAAAGGGCAGGGGACATGGCCTCAATCACATGAGGAGAGAGGGGCAGACTCAATTCAGGGCCATGTCCTCTTCATTAGGTTATCAAAGTCTCCCCCAAAAATGTGATAATATTGATACTAATTGTATAGATTTTTCTTCTGTTTCTGCTTACTTCACTTCATTTAAGTTTCTCCATGTTTTTTTTAAATCTTCTATTTCTTTATTTCTTATATCACAATAGTATTCCATTACAATCATATACCACAACGTAGTCAGCCACCCCTCAATTATGTAACAGCCTCTTTGTTTCCAGTTTTTTGTCACCACAAAAAAGAGCTGCTGTAAGTATTGTGTGTGTGTGTGTGCCTTTTTTCTTCTTTGCTCTCTTTTGGGTACAGATAGCAGTAGTATAGCTGGATCAAAGGGTACAAATACTTTATAAACCAATGAAGAATGAAATGGACAAAACCAAGAGAACAGTTTATACAGTAACAACAATAGTAGAAAAATAAACAAGTTTGAAAGCACAGAAAATCATGATAAATACAATGGCCATTCATGATTTCCAGCAGACCAGTGATGAAACATGCTCTCCATGTCAGAGAAGTAATAGAGTGCATAATGAGATTTATATACACACATACTATACATGTACATAATATATTTGTATTTGTATTTAAATATAGCCCACGAGGGAATTTCTTCTGCATGTCTGTGCACATTTGTTACAAGAAATGTTTTTCTTCTTTTATTTCCCCCATTGGGATGCAGAATGGAAGCAAGAAAAATTAGACTTGTTAATTTTTAACAGTATAGAGGTAGAGCAGGTGCTACAGATGTGGAATGCAGCATGGGATACACTTTTAGATGACATCATTATATTATAAGCTTTGCTTAATTGTTTCACTCTATTAAACAGACCACTCATGGGGTGAGGTTGCTCTATAATTATTTATTATGTTAAAACAAAACACATCCATAAAATTGAAAAGAAATCCAGTATACTTTTCCATTGCGTCACACCCCCTCCTCCTTGTTCTACCCATGGACATAGTTGTTCTAAGTCCCAAAAAAACAGTATGTAAAGTGCTAAATAGTATGTAAATGTAAACTGTTATTATGAGGGACATTTGTAAGTGAGGGTAGTGTTTAATCAACAAGAAAAAAACAAATAGCACTTTAATTACCATGTCACAACATAAGCTTTTGATACTCTTAATAAATAATTCAGTGTTGTTTGAAATGGCAGGTAGGCGGGTTACAAAGTGTCAGGATATTACCTTTGACCTCCTTTTGAAAATCCAGTGATAAAATCAGACTAAAGCAAGTCTGTTCTGATCATTTTGTTTCCCAGGTATCATTGATGGCTACGCAGATGAAAAAGCTCTTTTTGAAAGGCAAATTCAGGAAAAAAGTGACATCATTGACCACCTTGAGCAGGAGTTGTTATGTGTAGGTAACAGATTACAGGAACTGGAAGCAGAGAGACAACAAATCCAGGAAGAAAGAGAATTGCTCTCTAGACAGAAAGATGCCATGAAAGCAGAAGCAGGACCAGTTGAACAACGTATGTATTATTTTGACTATTTTTCTATGAGATATTGTGATATTTATATGCACCTTCATTTTGAGTTGACTGGCTTTACTCTTCCTCTTGGTGTCTTTGGCACATTACATTGGTACTTAAAAATTTGCTTTAAAGATGTTGGAACATATAATTTTATTATTAGTCAGTCATTGGGATATAGTTATTTTTTTTCTCAGGTATCAGTAGGAAAGAACACTTCCTCACTTTGTGCTCTTACCCCAAGTGGAAGTTGCTGATAATGCAGAATATGAAAGAACTTGTGAAAGGTATATACTCTAATGGCAGAGAACAAAAAAAAATGTAGTTGGCTGATGACAAATGACAAGCAGTTTGAAGGGGTGTAGTTGATTGTAGAGTAGAGCAGAGTGAGAAGGTTAATGAATTCTAAAAACAGGCTGCCACCCAGTTTAATCTATTTTTAATAATAATAATTACTTTTATACAGTAAATATTTCTTTTAATCTTTCAAGTAATTAACATCTTAAAGTTAGTCAGGGGTAAGGGTAAAAACTAATTATTTAGAAACTGCAAGTTTTTGTGAGTGTGGCATTTGAATTATTTGTCATTGAATTCCCATTTTTGGTCTCTTTCAAGCCATGTCCTTTTTATGTTACAGATTACAATCAGAATTACAAACTTTGTAGCCTCACAAACTTCCATAGCAATGTTTAAATAATGCTAAAATTTCTGACCTACAGTGAAGAACTATTTGTGATATTCTGGTTACTCAGATTAATGTATTGAAAACTTTCAGAGGTAAATGTTGGAATTTTTCACATCTGAAGAACTAATCTGATGCCTTGTTTCAAGTATGTGTTTAATAAATGTCAAGTGAATTAATGAAAATTATTTAGAATTTCCAAGAAAAGTTGCTAATGTCATTGAGCTTCAGTCTTGTCTTTTGCTTCATTTTCTCTTTTTATATTATCCCACTTGAAGAATAGAGGGCATGTAAATTACTCTGCTTTTGTTTCCTTTTTCTTTTCTCTTAGGGCTAGTAGATGCTGCAGTCGATGCAGCACCCGGAGCAGGTGTGTTTGTATACTGCATGGCCAGTCTTTAATTGGGTGATAGACTTACTTCCTAAAATTAAGTAAATAATGATTCTTGGACTTCCAACTAACTATTTCTCTAACTCTGCAACTTTGCTGTTGTATTTTTCACTTACGGCCTTTTCCTTTAACAAAAAAATTTTTTTCAATTAAAGAACACATTCCTTTGTTTGAAATTAACAAAAGAGATTCATATTCACCATCATCTTATTGCATTCATTTTTTAACAATAAGACTACTTGAGTTTCTTAAAACTTAGCATCTCTTAACTTGCAAATACAATTAATATGAACGATTACTTTGCCGACTGCTGTTAGCATTGATTCATACTGATTGTCTAAATCAAGATTTGGTTAAGTAGTATATAAGATGATGGCATCAAAAGAATCTTTGATGTGTAGTGAACAAAAGTTTTCTGGTTGCTTTATGTTTATGTTCCTTGTTAACATCAATAGTGTTTGCAAAAAATAAAGAGGAGGTAATTGTCTACAGCTTCATGGTCCTGACCACATTAATATCACAGATGTCAGTCAATGATAATGGACCCTGGGCACCAGCATGACTTGCATCTTTACTCAATAGAGGAACTTTACATTTGATACACACTTGCCAGTCTTCCCTTGCTGGATGTGAAAGTATAGGATGCAAGAGCAATTCAGGAATGGGGTATCTGAAAAAGAACAAAAAAGGAAATTTCACTGAAATTGAATCATTGCTCTCTCTATATAATTCTTAGCAGTCCTATGTAAAGGTTTATGGTATTGGTTTTTCAAATGCAGGGCATGCATGTGTATAAAAATATGTTTTGGGGTTGAGAATAAATTAACTGCTTTGTAATCAAGTGATGGTTTTTGCATTAATTAAACCTTGTCCTTTTCTTGTAGTAAAAACATGTAACTTTGACTTTCTTTGCTTTTTTTCCCCACAAGAATCATCATTTAGTGATAGTATTCTCATTTTTAAATGCTTATAATGATGATCTATGGTGGCATGATACATGGTATGTTTAGATATTCTGAGTATTTTAAAGATAGAAGAAGAAAGCATATCTCATTGCCTCTTTTGTGTGTTTGAATTAAAATCCAGATTTTCTATTTCATGTGGTTTAATCCTGTACATAGAATTATGGAGTGCTCTGTCATCAGCTTGGTAACAAAACCTGCAGTGCTTTTTCATTTGTTAACAGAACTGCTGCAAGAAACAGAAAAGCTAATGAAGGAGAAACTAGAAGTACAGTGTCAAGCAGAAAAGGTGTGTGACGACCTTCAGAAACAAGTGAAAGCTCTGGAAGTGGATGTGGAGGAGCAGGTCAGCCGCTTCATGGAGCTAGAACAAGAGAAGAATGCCGAGCTGGTGGATCTGAGGCAGCAAAACCAGGCCCTGGAGAAACAGCTAGAGAAAACGAGAAAATTTTTAGATGTAAGTTAGAGAAAAACGGAGATGAATCTGATTTCTTATTTTGAAGATCTGGAGTGTCAGTCTGGTCTTGGCAGGGTCATAGATTTAGAGATAGAAAGAATGTGAGATAGGATCATTAAGGGTCAGTCCTTCATTTTACACACGGGCACAGTGAAGCCCAGGCACACACAGAGACCTACAGCATCTCCCAGACCTGGCTGGGCTCCAAATCCAGGACCCTTCCACTGCATCCAGTAGATTGGCAGGTATAACCTTCCGGGTTTGCAGCTTCTACATTATGACAACTCATTCACACATGTTTAAAGGTGGCTGCTTTTAAAATCTGGCATTAGATGTTTTCTATGTTGATTCAAAAGTGATGGGGGCTGTCGGCATTGACAACAGCACAGCACCATTGGTGCCAGCAGTCTGAACAGAAAGAAGCCCGGCACACAGGTGGTGGCAAATAAATAGGGGGCGATGTGGGAGGAGCCTTTCTGCCTACCTCCATCATTGTCTTCACTAGCCAGTGACCCCCACCAACATTTCCTTTATTCCTAAACTAGGAGGTTTTCATGGAAAACATCCTAGTCAGGTATATAGTGCTTTGTGCTTTAACTGTTTTTACTTTAGTTGCTTGCACAGCCAGGTGTGTACCTTGGAAAATAAAAGTACATACCCATAGTGCCCTGGATGTATCACGTGGGTTTTGGTTTTTTTGTATTTTTCTTAAAGGAGAGGTATTAAAGGCTGTCCTTAAGGTTTTGGCATTCTACTCTAATCTATACTCTGAACACTAAAGTGTTTTAGAATTACCAGATTTAAGGTGTTCACTTGTTCAGTATGCTTTTGTAAAAGAGTTCTTACTGCCTTGTAGACAAGCGACCCCAGATTAATGTTATAATGTTCCTCTCATACAGGAAATGCAATAAATCTTAAGAATATTGTTAGCAAGTCTTTTCACATTTTGCATTCTGTATGGAGACAGCTGGTGGCACAGGGTATAGCACACTGGGCCTCAATCCAGGAAGACCTTTGTTCAAATCTGACCTTTTATACTCACTAGCAGCGTGACCCTGGGCAAGTCACTTGAGGATCATAATACAGTGTCTGACATAGTAAGCACTCTATAAATATTAGCTGTTATTATTATAATGCGCTTATTTCCTTCCTCCCGTTTTTCACATCAGTTGAATTAAATTGACTTATTCTTTTTTTTTTTTGGAGGGCAATTGGGGTTAAGTGAGTTGTCCAAGGTCACACGGCTAGGGGGTGTGTGTGTGTGTGTGTGTGTGTGTGTGTGTGTGTGTGTGTGTTAAGTGTCTGAGGCCGGATTTAAACTCAGTTCCTCCTGACTCCAGAGCCAGTGCTCTATTCACTGTGCCACCTAGCCACCACTTCATTATACTTTTGATAATAACTTCATTTTATCTCTCTCTCTCTGAAATTCTAAGTCAAGCACAGAAGTCAGTCTACAGATCTTCCCTGCTTTGAGTGTGCCATTATAAGAGCTGTGGAGCCAGAGAAGTCTTCATGTTCTCATCTCTTCAATCGGGACTATACCTATAGCTAGATTTTCTAAAATCATGTCACATTAAGGAAAAATAACACCTAAATGACTGCTTCTTCTTTTGTTCTTATGCTCAAATCTTAGGAACAAGCAATTGATCGAGAACATGAAAGAGATGTGTTCCAGCAAGAAATACAGAAACTAGAACAGCAGCTGAAGGCCACCCCAAAGTTCCAGCCCATCAGTGAGCACCAGACAAGAGAGGTAAGGCTAGGGATCATCGGGTGCACCCAACAACTGTACTTGGAAAATCTGAAATCAAGTAGACTTCAAACATTTATCCTAGTAAATAATTCTTCAGAACAAGAAAGTAAAACCGGGGAAGTGATGTTGTTTCTCTGTAAAAAGCTCTCTGTCGGGCGGCTAGGTGGCGCAGTTAATAGAGCGCCGGCCCTGGAGTCAGAAGGACCTGAGTTCGGAGCCGGCCTCCAACGCTTAATCCACACAAACAAAAACCTAGCCGTGTAACCTTGGGCAAGTTACTTAACCCCAATTGCCCTAAAGGGGCGGCTAGGTGGCGCAGTGAGTAAGAGTGCTGGCCTCGGAGTTGGGATGACCCAAGATCAAATCCAGCCTCAGAAAATGAGCACCCACACATAAATAATGACTAGCCGTGTAACCTTGAGCAAGTTACTTAACCCCAATTGCTTAAAAAAAAAAAAAAAGCTCTCTGTGCCCTCCAAATGCCCTTAATGCTCTTACTGAAATTGAGCCTACCCTTCTTACTTTCTCTTTGGCTCACTTTGGGGGCCAGGGAGAGCTGCATCATGGTTGTCACTGCCTCACGCTGCCTAAGGTTGTATTTAACATCTTGTTTTCTTTTTCTTTTTTTTCTTTTGTTTTTTTACATTTGAAACATTTAATTTTAAGACTTCGAATTTCAGATCCATTCCCTTCCTCCCTTGTCACCCATTCCCTCTGGGAAAATAAGCAGTTCAGTATGTGTTGTACATGTTTAGCTATGCAAAACATTACATAGTAGATATATTGTAAAAGACTGCTTATATTTCCCTCCCATCCATCCCACCCCCCACCTGGTCCATTCCCTACTTTGATCCTGTCCCTCTTCGGAAGTGGGTACTTCCAACCTCCCCTCCCCCTAGAATGCCCTCCCCTCCATCATCCCCCCTCTCATCTCCCTTTCCCCTACTCTCCTGCAGGGTGAGATATCCCATTTAGTATGCATGTGATTCTCTCCCTGAGCCAAATTCAATGAGAATAGGGTTTTGCCTTTTTGCCTTCCTGTTCTTCCCCTTCCCTGCAACTCCTTCCCCTTGATAGTTTACCCTACCCTGTCTCTCCCCATCTCCTCTTGTCACTTTCTTTTCTCACCTCTTAACTTCACCCCTTAAGTATCATCCCTTCCCACCAAATTCAATCTGTGCCCTCTATCCATGTATAACTGTAAACATATATACACACATTCACATATGTATTCATATGTCCATATACCCTTCTTCAATTATTTTCATAACGAGAAAGGTTTCATCAGACACAGTTATTGTTTTTCCATGTAGGAATGTTAATAGTTCAACTTTGATAAGCTCCTTTTGATTTCTTTTCCCTGATTAAGCATCTTCTCAAGCATCTCTTGCTTCTTGTGTCTGAATGTCAAATTTTCTATTCAACTCTGGTTTTTTCCTCAAGAATGCTTGAAAGTCCTCTATTCCACTGAATGACCATATTTCCCCTTGAAACAAAATACTCAGTTTTGCTGGGTAGGTGACCCTTGGGTTCATTCCCAGTTCTTTTGCCCTCTGGAATATCATATTCCATGCCCTTTGATCCCTCAGTGTAGAAGCTGCCAGGTCTTGTGCTATTCTGATTGTGTTTCCACAGTATTGAAATTGTTTCTTCCTGGCTGCTTGTAGTATTTTCTCCTTGATCTGGGGATTCTGGAACCTGGCTATAATATTCCTGGCAGTTTTCTTTTTGGGATCTTTTTCAGGAGGTGATCTGTGGATTCTTTCAACCTCTATTTTGCCCTCTGGATCTAAAACATCAGGCAATTTTCCTTGAGAATTTCTTGAAGGGTGATTTCTAGGTTCTTTCTTTGATCATGGCTTTCAGGTAGTCCAATAATTTTTAAATTATCTCTCCTGGATCTATTTTCCAGGTCAGTGGTTTTTCCCATGAGATATTTCACATTGCCTTCTATTCTTTCATTTGTTTGGATCTGCTTAACAGCATCTTGATTTCTCATAAAGTCACTAGCTTCCATTTGCTCCAGTCTAATTCTGAAAGAGTGATTCTCCTTAGTGAGCTTTTGAAATTCTTTTTCCTTCTGGCAAATTTGCCTTTTTAAGGCCTTCTTCTCCTCATTGCCTTTCTGAGCCTCTTTTGCCATTTGAGTCTGTTTTTTAAGGTGTTATTTTCCTTAGTCAGGCTGTTGACTGTCATTTCATACTTTTTTTGCATCTTTCTCATTTCTCTCCCCAATTTTTCCCCCACTTCTCTTATCTGCTTCTTAAGGTCCTCTATGGCCTGTAGCCAGCTTGTATTTTCATTTGGGGCTTTTGGTGCAGGAGTTATGACCTCACAGTCCTCTTCCTGTTCCATGCTTTGATCCTCTCTGCCCCCAAAATAGGAGTCTAAAGTTGCATTTTTCTGTTTATTTTGTTTCCTTTGCCTGGGCATATTGCTACTTAATTACTTGATTTTTGGGCTTGTTGCCACAGTAGGACTCTGCCACCAGACAGGAGAGCTTCCGTCCTAAATGTGGGGTCTTCACAGCTTCCATAGGTTGGGTGGCCTCTGTAAGGCCTCCACCCACTCTGGCAAATTGGATACCCACCCAAAACCTCCACCCCAGACCACAATCCAGATCCAAGCAGTTTAAAGCAAGAGCAATTAACCCCCAGACTGATTGCTGGATCTCCCTACAATTCGCAGACCAGGAGCTAGAGCCGCCAGTGATGCTGCAAAATGGCTTCCGTGCCGCATTTCCTCAGCAGCTTTTCGCCCCCAGGGGAGGAAGCTGACACTGGTCCCAAAGTCCATAGGGCACTAACCTCTCACTTTGTCCTAGGCATATCTGTACTGATAATTCTGGAATCACCACAGCTGCTGGTGTTCTGGGGTCCCTCCAGCCGGCTGCTGGCCTGACTACCCTGGGGCTAAAACCAGGGCTTATGCAGGCCTGGTCTCGGCTTCCAGCACGCTGTGCTGCCTACTCTCAGAGCGCTGCGCTGGCCGCTCCCTGCAGGGCTGCTGGGTTCTCCTCAGCAGGAGGTTACCTTCTCTGTGTCGTTCTGTGGGTGCTGGGGCTCCAGAAGTTGTTCAGAGTCCCCTTTTACATGGTTTGGAGGTAATCTGGGGGAGAGCACCTTGGAAGTGCTTTTTCTACTCCGCCATCTTGGCTCTGCCCCCTTCCTTTAACATCTTGTTTTCTTAATCTTTCCTATTGCTTCTTTTCAATTTGTGCTTTGTTTTTTCCATTTTCAATAAACATTTGGCCTCAAAATACCAAATATATACGTCTATATTCCACTTTTCTTGAGTTCTTCACTTTGTTATTTCAAAATATGTGCAAATAAGGAGACCGTTTATTTGACCGAACCTTTGGTTTCATAGAGAATTCCTGGTGGGGGAATTGTTTCCAAATGTGCATCAGCAAATTCATCTGAAAATTCATTGTGGAGAGTTAGCTGCCTGGGCCACTGAGACATTGGGTAACTCAGCCCTGTGTGTCAGAGACAGGATCTTCTATAGGCAAACTGATAACTCACTGGATCACAGGATCTCAGGAGTTGAAGGGAACCCAAGAAGCCGTCTAATCTAACTCATGTACCAAAAAGTTCTTCTACAGCCCTGCTGACAGTTGGTCACACGTCCTTTGCTTACTCATTCCTGCCCAAAAGGCCCCATTTCCCTTTGGGATAGCTCTCACCATTAGAAAGCTTTTCCTTCCTCTGAACCTCTATCTTCCTCTGCTCCTTGTACCCCCTGCTCCAGTCCTACCCTCAGAAGCTAGCCAAAACAAATCTGATCCCTATTCCTCAGGACAGCCTTCCAAACTCTTGACTGCAGGGAGCCCGGTGGAGTGGGAAGAACAACGTGCAGTGTAGAGGAGTGTAGAGGGCCGCTTCCTCACTGTCTGACCAAGAACAAGTCACCTACATGCTTAGGTCCTCTGTGTCCTTCCCCTGTACCACCCTGATTCTCGCAGCTCCGACAAGGCTGTGGAGCATTAGCTTAAATAATAATCCCTGAGTATTGGGGGAGTGTCTCAGCATTGTTTTGTCTTGTGTCTCCATTGCCTGGCCAAGTGCCTAGCACATAGGTATGTGATAAATGCTTTTTGATTGATTGGATAAAACAAAGTAAGAAGAATCTGTGATAAAGTCCTTAGTTGCTCTGATATGCACGTTACTCACTGCATCCGGAAATGGGGCAAGACGTGTACAGGACCTAAAAGAAACAAAGCAGGAGTAGTTAACAATTGATTTTGAAAATCCACTAATTTGCCACAGATTTGTTTTTATTAATCCTACATAGACCAGTATTAACTATGTGATCATTCATTTAGCATCTGTGGCCTCCTGAGTGCTCAGCTCTTTGTTAGGCAATATGGAAGATAAAAAATAATTAAGCCCCATTAAGCATGGAAGAAAAGATAAGTATACTTTAGTACTGTACAATACAAAATAATATGTAATTAAGTGCTGAATCATGTGGTAAAGACTATAAATGCCATAGGCATTCAGTCAGGAAGGAGTTCTTGTGAAGGTAAAAGATGGCTTAGTGGAGGAAGGTGGGATTGACTGGGTTTGAAGGATTAAAAGGATAGAAATGTACTGGAAAGAAGAAAGACATTCCATGCAAGAGGAACAACATGAATCAAAGCACCCAGGAAAAAAATGGCCTGGTATGTCTGTGGGGCAGTGACCAGTTAAAATCAGAGAAGTATTTTTTATAGGATTTAGCTAGAAATTAGTAACTGTTTATATTTATCTTTTGACTTCCAAAGGAGATATGATTCATAGGGGAACATGAGTCCTTGATTAAAGAGTCACAGAACAGTAGCAGTGTTCACTGATGCAACAAAGCCAGTTACATAGTTTGTAGGTCACATGTATAGCACCCGAGTACCCATGACCTGTAGTTGGCTAATTTTGTTTAGTACCTTCAGTTTTAGGAAATAAACTGTCTCTTCTTCCTACCACCCTTGCAATTAAGGACCTCCACAGTCTAAATTCTTATCTTTCCTGAATTATCTACTAATGCTGCCTGAAGGCACCCTATACTTCATCCAGACTGTATAGCTGCCCCTTCATCCTCATAACCCCATGGACCTTGCTACCTTTGTGCCTTTTCCCTCTCTCTGGAATGCTACATTTTCCCCTTTCCCATGCTATACCACCCCCAGCTATGAGAATCCTGCCCATCTTTTTAGAGTCTAGTTCAAGGGGCAGCTAGGTGGCACAGTGAATAGAGCACCAGCCCTGGACTCAGGAGGACCTGAGTTCAAATCCGGCCTCAGACACTTATAACACTTACTAGCTGTGTGACTTCGGGCAAGTCACTTAACCCCAATTGCCCTGCCCTCCCCCCCCCCCAAAAGACAAATAAATAAATACATAGAATCTAGCTCAAGTGCTCCCACATCCATAAAGCTGTCTTAAATCACTCCACCTTGAAATTGCCTCTGTCCTTTAGCACCTTCTTTGTACCTTTCCTCTAGTTCTTAACACTTTACTGCCTTGTGTTTTAGTTATATGGGTACATATTTTTCCTACCAGAGGATAGGATTTTTTGGGACAAGGGACATGTCTTGTACATTTTTTTATTTCCCCACATGTTTATAATGTTGATGTTTATATGAAAGAATGTATCCCAGCCATGTTATAATAGATGCCATATTTATAATAGAGACTCAATAAATGATCCCTCATAAATGATTATTCACTGATCAGAGGTAGAGCTCCTGAGTTGAAGTCATGTTCTTCCTCCTTAGATAATCCTCCTTTTTTCTTCCTTAGATCATCCTATTTCACTTGCATTTCTGCTCTTTGGGGTGGTTTTCAATCCTCCATAAAAATACATAGCACTCAAAATGGGAGTAACATAACTTCAGTTAGTAACTCTTTACCCTGCTTTTATTATCATGCACAGAAACACCCAAACTAAAAGCTTGAAAGGACCTCAGTTCAACCTGTGGCTAATGAGAAATCCCTTCTACATTGTCCCTAAAAAATAATGATTCTGTCTCTACTTGAAGACCTGTAGTGATGGATGGCTCCACTGTGTCTTGAGGAGACATTTATTTCGCTGTTAGACAGCTACAGTTAAGAAGCTAGTTCCTTGAAAAAAAAAACAAATAAAATTGACAAACTTTGAGTCAGTTTGGTTAAAAAGAAAAGAGCAGAAAAATCCAACCAATAAATTAGCAAATCAGCACGGTGAAATCACAACAGAATCAGAAAAACTGAAAAGTAATCTGAACTTATTAGTATAGTTTTATGGTAACAAAAAATGTAAATGCAGTGGAATAGAGGAATACCTTTAAAAATGTGAAATACCCAAGCTGTCAGAAGACTAGAGAGAAGGAAATAGAACAAGCTATAAAGGAACCACCAAAGGGGCAGGGAGGGAGCCACCGAAAGAACACACAGATAATTTAGTATCATCCTACACAAATTATTCTCAAAAACTGAGGAATGGGGGCAAGGATCCTACCATAGTCTTTTTATGCAACAAATATTGTCCTAATAAACCTGGGAAGGATAAAATACAGCCTGGTGGGTGAGGCAGTATGCAAACAATTATATAAAACCGAGATATATAAAGGATGCATTGAAGGTGATCAGCAGAAGGAAGCCCTAACATTAAGAGGAATCAGGAAAGGAATTAGGACTTTGACTGAGACTTACAACCAGTAGTACCTTCAAGTCCTCTAATCCAGATTTTCCCAAAATCACAGTTTCTCTCAACTGAGTTATAAATACTTAAATTTGAAGAATATTTAATAAAAAGCAAATACTAAAAATTCATCAAAAATAAATAGAAATTAAAATGTGTAACAGGCAAGACAATTTGATGTTTCTCTTTTTCTCTTGCTGATTAAATTTTATCAGTTCAGGAAATATCACCTGTTAAAAATTGGGAACAAAAGCTGTTTACCCTACTATCCAGAACTTAACAAAATAAGAATACATTGCTTTCTACTATTATTATCATACTAAAATAAAGAATCCCAACTTTATTTTTGTGTATTATCTTGCTAGGTTGAGCAATTAACAAATCATCTCAAAGAAAAAACAGACAAATGCAGTGAACTCTTGCTGTCTAAAGAGCAGCTTCAGAGGGATGTGCAAGAACGAAATGAAGAAATTGAGAAACTGGAATCCCGAATAAGGGAACTGGAACAGGCCTTACTCCTCAGTGCAGACAGCTTACAAAAGGTAACTTTATTTTCTGAAAGTGAACATGACAAATAACGCATAGCTGTCAATTACCAGATTTCTGTTGAAATTACTTGATAGATATATATTCCTAGGAATATGTTTTTGTGATTTATTTTTTTTATATATATTTGAAACATTTAATTTTAAGACCTCAAATTTCAGATCCATTCCCTTCCTCCCTTGTCACCCATTCCCTCTGGGAAGATAAGTAGTACTATTCAGTATGTGTTGTACATGTATAGCTATGCAAAATATTACCATAGTAGATATATTGTACAAGGCTGCTTATAATTCCCTCCCACCCATCCCACCCCCAACCTGGTCCATTCCCTACTTGATCCTGTCCTTCTTCTATAGTGGTTACTTCCAACCTCCCCTCCCCCCAAGAATGCCCTCCCATTCATCATCCTTCCTCTCATCCCCCTCCCCCTATTCTGCAGGTTGAGATATCCCATTTAGTATGTATGTCATTCTCTCCCTGAACCAAATTCAAGGAGAATGTGGTTTTGCCTTTTTGCCTTCCTATTCTTCCCCTCCCCTGCAGCTACTTCCCCTTGCTTCTTCTACATGAGATAGTTTACCCTACCTTGTCTCTCCCCATCTCCTCTTGCCACTTTCCTCTCTCTCCTCATAATTTCACCCCTTGAGTATCCTCCCTTCCCAACAAATTCAACCTATGCCCTCTATCCATATATAACTGCAAACATATATACACACATTCACATATGTATTCATGTGACCATACACCCTTCTTCCATTATTTTCATACTGAGAAAGGTTTCATCAGTCACAGTTATTGTTTTTCCATGTAGGAATGTAAATAGGTTAACTTTGATAAGTTCCTTTTGATTTCTTTTCCCTGATTACCTTCTCAGGCATCTCTTACTTCTTGTGTCTGGATGTCAGATTTTCTATTCAACTCTAGTTTTTTTCCTCAAGAATGCTTGAAAGTCCTCTATTCCACTGAATGACCATATTTTCCCCTGAAACAAAATACTCAGTTTTGCTGGGTAGGTGACCCTTGGGTTTACTCCCAGCTCTTTCGCCCTCTGGAATATCATATTCCATGCCCTTTGATCCCTCAGTGTAGAAGCTGCCAGGTCCTGTGCTATTCTGATTGTGTTTCCACAATATTGAAATTATTTCTTCCTGGCTGCTTGTAGTATTTTTTCCTTGATCTGGGAATTCTGGAACCTGGCTATAATATTCCTGGGAGTTTCCTTTCTGGGATCTTTTTTAGGAGGTGATCTGTGGATTCTTTCAACCTCTATTTTGCCCTCTGGGTCTAAAACATCAGGGCAATTTTCCTTGAGAATTTCTTGAAGGATGATTTCTAGGTTCTTTCTTTGATCATGGCTTTCAGGTATTCCAATAATTTTTTAATTGTCTCTCCTGGATCTATTTTCCAGGTCGGTGGTTTTTCCCATGAGATATTTCACATTGCCTTCTATTCTTTCATTTGTTTGGATCTGCTTAACAGCATCTTGATTTCTCATAAAGTCATTAGCTTCATTTGCTCCAGTCTAACTCTGAAGGAATGAATCTCCTCAGTGAGCTTTTGAGATTCTTTTTCCATCTGGCAAATTTGGCTTTTTAAGGCATTCTTCTCCTCATTGCCCTTTTGGGCCTCCTTTGCCATTTGAGTTAGTCTATTTTTTAAGGTGTTATTTTCCTCAGTCAGGCTGTTGACCATCATTTCATACTTTTCCTGCATCCCTCTCATTTCTCTTCCCAATTTTTCCTCCACTTCTCTTATTTGATTTTTATAGTCCTTCTTAAGGTCCTCTATGGCCTGTAACCCGCTCATATTTTTCTTTGGGGCTTTTGGAGCAGGATTTCTGACCTCACAGTCCTCTGACTGTTCCGTGCTTCGATCCTCTTTGCCCCCAAAATAAGAGTCTAATGTTTCATTTTCTGTTTATTTTGTTTCCTTTGCCTTGGCATGTTGCCACTTAATTGCTTGACTTTTGGGCTTGTTGCCACAGTAGAACTCTGCCACCAGACAGGGGAGCTTCCATCCCGAATGTGTCGGGGGACAACTTCCATTTCTGGCAAGCTGGAAACCCACCCCATGACCTCCACGCCCGATCACAATCCAGATCCAAGGAGGTTAAAGCAAGAGCGATTATCCCCCAAGACTGATCGCTGGATCTCCCTACAGTTCGCAGGCCAGGAGCTGGAACCACCACTGAAAACTGCGAAATGGTGTGTCTCCTCAGCGGCTTCTAGCCGGGAGGAAGCCAACGCGTTCCCCAAATACTGGTCCCAGAGTCCATAGGGCACTAACCTCTCACTTTGTCCTAGGCATATCTGTATTGATAATTCTGGAATCGCCACAGCTGCTGGTGTTCTGGGGTCCCTCCAGCCAGCTGCTGGCCCGGCTGCCCTTGTGATTTATTTTTTAAAAAAAACAATTAGACTCAAAATAAGGGCCCTTTGAGTGAGCAATGTCTGAGTAAGTTGTGGTAAATGTAGTAATGTTTTAATAAATGACAAATGAAAATAAAAGTTTGAAAATATGGTAACATACATACGTAGTAAAGAAAGCAGAACTAGGAGAACACCAAAGCAGTGACCACAGAGAACTAAAATACACCCTAACTCAGATTAAGAGTGGTGACTGGTCTTGTTCCCAGATGATAAGGCACATCTCTCACCTTTCAGTAGACATGGGGAATGTTACAGGAGCTGTCAGAAGTGGACATTTTTTATTGGTTAGTTTTACTTTGCTGTTTTCTTTTGTTAAATGAGTAGGTTCTGTTATATTTTTATTGGTTGGATGGTAGATTAGGAAATTACTGTTGGTGTAAAAAACAGAAGGCTTAAAACTGGGAAAATAGAATTAAATAAGAAATAGATTCTAAAAATAAAGGTAGGAAACAATGCACAATTAGAACTGTTTTTTACTTATTTATATAAGCTGTTTACTCCAGAAACTCAGAAATGAACAAAATAAGGACATGAACTCTATCATTGTTTTCAGTTTACACAGTGCAAAACAGAAACCTCAGCAAGGAAGACAGTGGAATACATGACCTGCCTCAGCTAGAAAATAATACTTTTCAAGAAAGCTGGGAGAGCTAGGGGATCTGGAGGAGCTGGGGGAGCTGGCTACCAGAGGCGTCGCTGATTTAGAACACAAGGCCACTCTGAACATCACAGAGGACAGCGATAGATAATTAAGAAAAGTTATTGTCTCCAAAGTCAAAAAGAAGGAAAAAATGAGAATACAGAAAGATTAGTATAGGGTCCAGTTAAAAAACATTATGCCATGAGGCCTTCATAAATTAAACCAGCAGTATCACAACAAAAAAGATGAGAAACAGAGCAGATGTGACAGCAGTTTGTAGGGAGCCATTTCCTCTAGTCATAAAATAGCATGACGGATAACAATATCCTTCTTGATATTTCTGCAGATTTTCATCCTGTTGCTCTTCTCTACCCTCTTGAGTTTCTATAAAGGTGCTCTCTCTGTTCTCCTGCCCATCTGACTGTGTCTCTTCAGTCTCTTGCTGACTCATCATCCATATCACACTCCCTAACAAGGCTCTGTCCTAGTCTTTCACTTGGTGACCTGATCACCTCCCATGAGTATGTCACTGTCATTTCTGTGCCCATAACTCCCAGATCTGTCTAGTCAGCTTATCTGCTGAGTACCAGTGCCCAGCTGCTTTTTGGACCATCAGATGATATGTCTCAGTTATTATCCATTTTCCCCTGCGTCTTCTAGCTTCCCTGTTTCTGTGAGGGTGCTGCCATCCTTCCCTTCACTCATGTGCACAGCCTCAGCATTGTCAACTCTAAATTCTCCCTCACCCTCCTCCCCTCACAGACCCATTCAGTTGCCTTCTCTGTGTCCATCACTTTTCTCCTGTCTGTCCTTCTCTAGTTCAGGCCTTCACCATCTCTTATTTGGGCTGCCAGTATAGCTTATTAATTGGTCTCCCTACTCCAGCATGTCTCTTCTCTAATAGGAGTGTAAAGGAAAATGGATCGGTGGCTAGCAAGGAGATGGTCCAGGACTAGGTGCTGGAAATACAAAGACAAAAATAAAAACAGTCCTTACCCTTAGGTAACATTTTAAAGTATGCATCCCACCTTTTGATAGAGATGCAGAATAAGATACCATATTCAAACAGAGCCATTGTCTTAGTCTTTGAACATTTAAGAGCTTTGTACTGCACACTGAGTGACTACAAAGAAAGACAAAAATACTGTCCCTCCTCTTAAGGAGCTCACATTCTAATTAGAGACACAATCGATAAACAACTATGTACATACAAAGTATAGACATTGCAAATGGTCATTTAATTTCAGAGGAAAAGGGTCAGGGGAGCCTCTTATAGAAGGTGGGATTTAAAGTGGGTCTTGAAGGAAGCTAAGAGGTTGGAAATAAGGAAGGGAAAGCATTCTAGGCATGGGGGACAGTTGGGTGATGAAGGGTAGTCATCGCTGGATTATAATATGGAGAGAGTCAAGTCTAAGAAGATTAGAAAGGTAGGAAGGGACCAGCCTCTGAAGAGCTTTAAAGGCTGATCCTGGAATTAAAGGGGGCCACGAGAGTTGGCGGGGATGGGGGGGGTGGGGAGGTGACATAGTCAAACCATACTTTAGGAAAATCACTTTAACAGCTGAGAGGAGGATGGACTGGAATGAGGGAGACGACCAGCAGGGTATTGAAGAAGTCCAGGCATGAAGTCAGGAGGTATCTGCACTAGGGTGATGGCTGTATGAGAAGGCAAGACAGGATGTATAGGAGAGGTATAGTGATGCTAGAAACTTGACTTGATTATAGTTTGGATATTTGGAGTAAAGGTGAATAAGGAATCAAGAATGATACCTCAGGTGAAAGCCTGTGTGACTCGAGGTTGGTGGGCCTCTCAGCAGTGGAAGAGAAACAGAAAAGATGAGAGGGTATGGGAGGAAAGGTGATAGTTTTATTTTAAGTTTAAGCTGTCTACCAGACATCCACCTTAAGATGTCTGGTAGACAGTTGGTGGTGGAGACTAGAGGACAGGAGAGGAAGGAAGAGAGGAAACAAGTTTTTAAGATGCACTGTTTATTAGCCAGGCACTCTGTTTTTAAGAGAAAGAAGTCAGGGCTAGATAAATAGACCTAAGAATAATCAGCATAGAAGTGATTATGGAACGCATAGGAGCTAATGATATCAACAAAGGAGATGGTCTAGAGGGAAAAGATATGGAGTCCAAGCACAGTCCTTGGGAACTACCCAAGGTTGTGGGTGTCACCTGGGTAAAGATCCAGGAAAGGAGATGGAGAAGGGGAAGCAGGAGAGGTCAGTTTCACAAGTGCCTAGAGAGGAGGTGACATCTAGGAGAAGTGGTTGATCAACCAAAAGTTTGCAGAGAAGTCAGGAAGAATGAGGATTGAGAAAAGGCCATTAAAAGTGTCAATTAAGAGATCACTTGTAATTTGGTTGATAGCAGTTAAATTGACTAATGTAAATCAGAGGTCAGACTGCAGAGAGTTCAGAAGTTCAGAAGTTTTATCTGTCACTCACTGTTACCCCTAGGCTCCTTCTCTTTCTCTTCTATTCCCTGTACTAGGAGAGAGGGCTCCCCAGCCCCTTTTCCATAATTTGACTCTTCCCCCCTCCCCATTCTCTCATCCTCTTGTCCAATCCTTTCCCAGCCATTTCCCACTCTGGCCCTTCTACTATGCCCTGTAGAATTTCCATCCCATCTTGAGATAATTCCCCTTTATCTTGGACTTCTTTCTCTCACTTCCCATCTCTTAGCCCACACTGAGACCTGATTCCCCCAGTGAATGCATCCCCAGCTTTCCTCTTCAGCATTGGCTGTACTTTCTCTCATATCCCCTCCCCAATATATTGGTCCTAGATGGGGAGTCAATACCCCCTGCTTCCCACCACACTCTGTCTTTCTCTCTTTCACTCAGCCTTTCCTTCTTTGAAGTTTACTCAATCAAAATTTTCCACCCAGCCCAAATCATAGTGACTACAAAGCCAACACCAGGTATTTCTCATTTCTCAAGAAGCAAAGCACCTAACTCACTCCTTTCCTCCTCTCCCCTATTCTTACCCTTCTGCTAGAGGCTTTAATATTCTTGTAATGATCCTCAGTATTTCTATGTGTACTTGATGTCATAAGTTCATTGTTTTGGTATTGTTAGATTGTTTTGTATTTGTATCCACAGTGCCTAGCACATAGTAAATGTTTAGTAAGTCCTTGTTGCTTGATTGATTTTTTACAAAAGAGGGCTTCTGTTTAGGGAGAGGAAGAGTTAGTGAGTGGTATTAGTGATGTGGAAAAAGAAGTGAAGGGCATTGGTAAAATAGTTTAAATGCAGAGAAAAGAGCAGAAAGAAGTCCTGAAAGGGATGCAAAGAAGCAGAGCAGTTTGGTTTTCACCATTTTAAATTTAACACCCTTAAAGCTGTTTGTGTCAAGTTCTCAAGTGGATATACAATCTTCTGCTCTGTTCTTTGTATATTGAAATGCTTATGATTGTGATTATTATTAAAAGGAAATTTTATTTTTTAAAAAATGATGCAGACAAGAGTTGCACAGAATGAAATGGATTGAAGGAGAAAGAGAATATCGGTATCCACAAAAGATCTGCTAAAATAGCAACGCTGTTCTGGAAGATCTGTACTAGTAATTTACCTCTACTGTCATGCACTCTGTGTGTGTGTGTGTGTGTGTGCGCCCATACTGTAAAATTGAGAAAACACTTTTTATGTCTCATTCTTTTTTACAGGTGGAGAACCGAAAACAGTTCGGAGCCATGGAAGCCAAAGAATTGCCATTCGAAATACAGTTACAGGCAGAAAGAGAAGCTTTAGATAGAAAAGAAAAAGAGGTTAAAAATCTTAATTTTAAAAATTAATATTTTAATTGTGTTATTTTAAAAGCATGAGTTGAGGGGGCAGCTAAGTGGCACAGTGAATAGAGCACTGGCCCTGGAGTCAGGAGGACCTGAGTTCAAATCTGGCCTTAGACACTTAACACAAAAAACTAGCTGTATGACCTTGGGCAAGTCACTTAACCCCAATTGTCTTACTTTCCCCCTCCAAAAAAAAATCAAAAAGCATCAGTTGATGATAAAAGTTTCTTCACTAAAATGCTACTTCATGTTAGCTAAAAAAGACTTTAATTTTCCTTCTTAAAGGTACACCATTGTGCAGCAATAGGTTTTGCCTAGAAATTGTGATATTTTTAAATTAGTATTTGTCTTCTCTGAACTTGCTTTATTTATTTATTTGTTTGGTTTTTTTGGAGGAGGAAGGCAGGGCAATTGGAGTTAAGTAACTTGCCCAAGGTCACACAGCTAGTAATTGTTAAGTTTCTGAGGCCGTATTTGAACTCAGGTCCTCCTGACTCCAGGGCTGGTGCTCTATTTTCTGTGCCACCTAGCCCCCCCTGTAAACTTGCTTTAACAGTATCTTTACTATGTGTACACCCCAGCCCATTACCTCTTCCTAAACTATGTCATGACTGAACTTTCACAATATATTTTTTGTAATTAAGATATATTTCTATAATTTTTTCCAGTATGTATTCAGTTATATTTTTCTCTTTCTAAAAAGCCACTTGGGATAAAGTAAAGCTGATTTCTAAAAATTCAAAATTAATATTTATTCTGATATTAGGACTCTGATAATCCCAAGTAAATTAGAAATAATTTAGAAGAAAGCCAATCAGAAAGAGATGCTAAGAAAATATTATGAGAACCACTAAAACTCAGAGCAATCTGAGAGGCTGACTTAGCGTTTGGGGGGGAAAAAAAAGACTGTTTGGCTATATGTTCTTTTTTTTAAGTTGTATTAGAAAAAAGAGACAGATGAAAGAAGTGTGCCCCTGCTCAGAATAGCTGGGGTGATTAGGGGTGACGGAGTTTTCTGCTTTCTCTGTGGAGAATGTGATCCCTCAGGAAAGGGCAGAACACAAATGGTTAATAGGGAGAAGTAAGTGATACTAGAGGTCACTCAGCTACCCTTCAGTGTTCATGGTGAGGCTGCTGGGAAAAGAGTGAGGCTTAGGTGGGTCACCTCCTTCCTGGGGAAGACAGGAAAGGATGGTGCAGTCCTGCCTGTCATATTTGCACTGTCTGTCCACCTAGCCTCTGTTCAGTAATCCAGATTCCAAGTTGTAAGCCACTTGGTCCTGGGGCCAGGGTAGATGAGGAGTGGTACACAGACCTCTGGCTGCCCTTCAGAAGAGAGAGCTAGATATGAAGGAAATGACCTGAGATACAATCGCAGCACTTCCACTTACCTCTGTGACTTTGGGCAAGTCCTTTCACCTTGATGAGCACTTTGGCTCATTTCCAAAATGAGAAAGTTGAATTAGATGATCTCTGAAGGCCCTTGTAGCTTTTGGTTTCTGACCTTTTGACCTCATTTTAGGGGTTTTAGCTGTGTTCTCTGGTGGCCTGTATTTTGACCATTAAAGTACTTATGCATTCTAGAGTAGAAATTTATACATCTTTCCTGTTAGAGATTAAAATCGGAATTATGCTTATTTTTCCTGTGTAATCTTACTGGTAGTTTTCTAAACTATCATGTAGTTATATTTTTGTACAGCACTTAAAGTGTGTTTCAGCTCATTAAAATTTTAAAATATGCAATCAGATTCTTATCCCTTGTCACAGAAAGAGCTTTATTTCAATTCTAAATTGAGTTAAGCAAATATTTATTGAGCTCCTATTATTTGCAAAGTAATTGTGCTAGAAATCACAGGGGCTATAGCAACAAATAAGATACAATTGCAGCACCTAATTTGGCATCCTATTCAGCGTAGAAGTGCTTAATAAATGTTTGCTGAATTTCTGTAAAGTTGCCCAAGGGGCACGTAGCTTGGGCTTGGCTCCTGGCTCTGTCCCTTACTAGATTATCAGTCTTTTTTCTCCCAGCTTCATTTTCTCATCTGTAAAATAAGGAGATAAAACAAGGCGATTCCTAACCTCCTTGACAGTTCTGATATTCTGTAAACATTCCCTGTGGCTTTTACCTCTCAGGAAATATATGGCCTTTTAAGCACAACAAGACAGTTACACTAACAGCTACAATATACTTACTACAAAAAGTTTTCAGTCTCATAAGAGAGATAGAAAGTGCCAGTGGAGGGCTGATGTCTACTGGCATCAAGAATGGCTTCAAGGAGGCCGTGGCATTTAAGCTCGTGAGAAGGGTTTACTTCAGTCATGGTATTTTTGTTCCGAGGGCCTAACACATAGCAGGTATTTATTCAATACTTGTTCACTGATTGTTTGGCATGAAAGAACAGGCAGGATTTTGACAGGTAGGTAGAGGGAGAAAGAGGATCCCTAACAGAGGAGATAGCCACGCAGAGGCACAGGAAGAAGATACTGAGTCATCTGGTCTGGTTGGAGCACAGGTTGGAGAAGAAGGGAACTATTGGGAGATAAATCATGTCATGGAGGGTTGTGAAAACCATGATAGGAATTTGGACCTTGTTCTGTGGTTCATTCAGGCAGGTTGGCTTTAGGAAGATTCATCTGTCAGCAGTGGGATGTGTAGCATAGTGAAGTGAGCACTGGCCCTGGGGGCCAAAAGGCAGGGGTTTGCTACCCTCTCTCTGTGTGACTGTGTGACTTGGTAACTCAGTTTCCTTATCTGTGATAAGGGAATCATACATGCCCTCCCCTTCTTAAAGGATTGTTCTGAGGACCAAATATTACACAACTCTTTCAGCCTCAGTTTTCAAATTTTAAAAAAATGAGAAAATAATAGCACCTATGTCACAAGGTCATGAGGTACCAGTGATATACTTTATCTGCTCTAGACTTACTAGCTTAAAACTGCTTAGTTTGTAATACATTAGGAGAATCAGTTGGTAATTGCTTTTTTTTAAATTATCTATGCACCAGATATGTCTGAAAACTACAGTAATTTTTTAAATTGACCTTAAAAAACCCTTTAGAATTGCAGAATATTAGATCTAGGAGGGATCTCACAGACCATGTAGTCCAGCCCTTTTATTCTGTTGGTTTCTTAGAACCCATTCATGTCTAAACAGAAAATATAATTTTGAACAGGTAGCAGTACCTCTTTTTCACAGGATCTTTTGGAAAATAAAACATGTATAAAGAACTCCTTTCTTCCATTTCTGTCTGTTATTTTGAATGTATAGATCACGAACTTAGAGGAGCAGTTAGAGCAGTTTAGAGAAGAGCTGGAAAATAAAAATGAAGAAGTTCAGCAGCTGCACATGCAGTTAGAAATACAGAAGAAGGAGTCTGCTACACGCCTGGAAGAGCTCGAGCAAGAGAACAGACTGTTCAAGGTAATGTTTCTTTTTTGTTTTGTTTTTGTTCAGCTGAACTATAACATGGAAACACAAGTGTGGATCCATCACAGTTAAAACACTTTACATTGTATGTGAAAATTACGTAGGTGCAAAGTGGTTAAGAAGGCATTTACTAAATTTGGTTTTTTGAGACCAAGTAACCATCTATTTGAGCAGGAGGAGTATGGAATGGCAGCATCATACATTGGAAAGAATGTTAGATTTGGAGTAAATATATATAAGGGTTCAGATTTTGGATGTGACACTTAGCAACTGTATGACCAGGGGCCAAGAAGCCTCCGCTTCATCTGTAATGGGCATGGCAATATACCAGCCTCACAGAATTGTTGTTAAACACTTTTTAAAACTGAAGACATTTTAGAAATGTGACCTATCATTATCATTATTTTTCCATAGTTTTTGTTGTGCATTTTGACATTCTAATTTATATAATCTTTAGTTGGAAGAGCATTCAGAAAATGCACTATAATCCCAGCCATTGTGTTTTATTATTCGTTAACAGGATGAAATGGAAAGACTAGGTTTTGCTGTACAAGAATTTGAAGATATCTCTACCATGGACCATCATCAACTATTTGGAAAATTTACCCAGATGATACAGGAGAAAGAATTAGAAATTGGTAGACTAAATGACCAAATTATAAAACTGCAGCAGCAGCTTGAAGTTACAACAGATAACAAGGTATAGTTATCTTAAATTAACTGATACCTGAAATAAGTTCTAGAGCTAGAATTATAAATAGCAGAAATGTTGCTTTCATACATAGTGATATTAACTAGAGTTCAAGTGTTTCTTATTTTCTAGGCTCCTAGAATCCCTAATACATTTTCATTTCCTTTTGGCTTCCACATTTATTCAAACTTTACTCAATGATTTGTATATACTAAGTGCTTTTTTGTATATCTCTTTATCCCCACCCACCCACCTCTAATCAGTGCAGCATTCTAACATTTCTTATTGTATGGGTATCTCATGTTTCTTTGTGGAATTCTAATAAACACACACATACATCCACACATATAGGCACATGTATATGTGTGCCATGTCTATGTATAATGAAAATGTCTATTTGAGAATTAATGATGATAGCATATTGTAGTAGACTTGGAGTCAGGAAGACCCAGGTTGGAATCGCCTCAGACACTGAAAAGCTTTGTGATCCTGGACAAGTCACTTAATCTCAATGAGCCTTAATTTCTTTATCTGTAAAATAAAGGTAATCACACTGTAGAAGCATCACTTAATATTATTATGTTTATATGTAACAAATACATAGATTGTTAACTTTGAAGAGTAATTAGAGCCATTTGGAAAAGAATTATGAAATATACCTGCATACCACAGTTAGTTATGGGCTTAGCTATTGGTGCCGTCTTCTGGATACTGTTTTTACTTCAGCAGTTAATATTTAAAATTCAGTTCAGCAAACATTTTTTAAATATCATGTGAATGAGAAAAGAAAAAGAAATTGAAGGAATTAGAATAGGTAGTGAGGAAACAAAACTATTGCTCTTTGCTTATTATGATGATGGTATACTTAGAGAATCCTAGAGAATCAACTAAAAAACTACTTGAAATAATTAACAACTTTAACAGAGTTAAAGATATAAAATAAACCTACATAAATCCTTAGCATTTCTATATATTACCAACAAAGTTCAGCAGCAAAAGATAGAAAAAGAAAGTTCATTTAAAATAACTGTAGACATTATAAAATATTTGAGAGTCTACCTAAACAAACCCAGGAACTATATGAACGCAATTACAAAACACTTATCACACAAATAAAATCAGATCTAAACAATTGGAAAAATATTAATTGCTCATGGATAGCCCAACCCAATATAATAAAAATGACAGTTATGCCTAAATTAATCCACTTATTCAGTGCCATACCAAACTACCAAATTATTTTATAGAGCTAGAAAAAAAATAATAATATTTATCTGGAAGGAGGCCTAGCTATACCAGATCCCATACTGTGTTATAAAGCAGTAATCAGGGGTGGCTAGGTGGCGCAGTGAGTAGAGCGTCAGCCCTGGAGTCAGAAGGACCTGAGTTTGGATCCGACCTCAGACACTTAACGCACACACAAACAAAAACCTAGTCGTGTGACCTTGGGCAAGTTGCTTAACCCCAATTGCCCTTCAAAAGGCAAAAAATAAAAAAATAAAAAAGCAGTAATCATCGAAACACTCTGGTACTGGCTAAGAAACAGCACTATAGATCAGGGAAATAGATTAGGTACACAATACATTTTAGCAAATGATCATAGTAATTTAGTGTTTGATAAACTCAAAAGATTCAAGATTTTGGGACAAAAACTCATTCTTTGGCGAAAACTGGAAAACAGTATGGCAGAAACTAGGTACAATTGCCTTGCCTTCCCCCCCCTCTAAAAAAAGCAAAAAAAAAAAAAAGCATGAAATGGATGGAATGCAAATTGTACCTTTTGGTGGGCTATAAAAATTTTTTTCATTAACTTGTAGGTTATTGAAGAAAAAAATCAACTGATACGATATCTGGAGTCTCAGCTAGAGTGTCTTAAGAGTGACCAAGAACGTATAAAGAAAAATAGTGAAGAAGAAATAGAACAGCTCAATGATGTAATTGAAAAACTTCAACAGGAATTGTCAAGTATTGAACAGAAGATACCGGTGGACTTTTCTTCTCTCCCAGAGGAGTCTGACAGTGTGAAACAGCAGCTGGAGACTCTAAAAGCTGAAAAACTGGCTTTGGAGCAGCAGGTGGAGAGAGCACATGAAGAGGTGGGCCTTGCCCAGAGTGCCCTTGAGGAAACTCATTTCCAAATGAATCTTCTGGAAGAAGAACTGAACGTCCTGAAGGAAGAGAAGCGGGACTGGGCACAGACTGGCAGTGCCAAGGGCATAAGGGAGGATGACCGCAAACACCAACCTGGAGACCTGGTGGCAGCTCTGGAGCCCCTGGAGATCCAAGCCTGCCTCCAGTCCCTGGAAGACAAGAGCAGAGCCTCTGTCAGCGATTCAGGGCTGGTGTTCAGGGAGCTTCAGCAGAAGGAGGCAGAGCTTACACAGTGCTATCAACACATGGAGGGTGAAAGAGAGCAGGGCCAGGCTGAAAGGGAAGCACTCCAGAGGGAGATCAGCAGCCTCCAGGAAGCGCTCCAAGAGCAGGTGGCTGCTCTCATTGTGAGCCAGGCCCAGCTCAGAGCCGTACAGGAGTATGTGGGGTCATGGCAGCCAAGACAAGTAGCCTCAGCCAAGAACCATGAAGAGCCAGCATCCAGGCCATCGGGACTAGCCATTGTCATGTCCCAACAGCAAGGCCATGTGGCTGAAATGAAAGAGAAGGAACCAACAGAAGCTGCAGAGAAAACTACTTTGGAAAAAGACCTTGAGAAGAACCTGGAGGAGGCAGAGAAGGAAGAAGAAGGGGAAGACAAAGGAATGACTAAGGTCAGTTCAGACTTGATAACTTACCAAAAAACTACTCTTACTTTAAAATCATAGAATCGATCACAGCATTTTAGAGCAGAAAAAGATCTTCTAAGATCTAACTGTTCAACCTCCTCACTCATTTTACAGAGGAGAAAACTGGCAAAACTCAAATGCAGGTCTCTTGGCTCCTGTTTCTAGTGGATCTTTCTAATATTGATTGGTAATTGTATTAAGCTTTATTAAAATTTAACTAGACTAGTGTATGTTTCACAATATACACTGTATATTCTTTTTCTCTGAACTGTGAAAAGACCATGGGTCCTAGAGTTAGAAGACCTTCGTTTGAGTCAGATGCAGTCAGCTACTCATCTGTCAAGTAATAAATAATATTATTTATTGATGTCCTGCAGTCAGGAAACATGATAAGAAGGTGAGAGTTTCATAGTTATTTTTGTGTGGGAGAATGCTGTGTTTCTGGAAGTTTCATGAAATTCAGGAAAGCAGACAGGTGGGAAATGATGAAGTGAATTTACAGAGAGCCTTCATTGTATGATGGAAGGTCAGGAACACACTCCAATGTCCAGTCTCTAAGGTCTCCAGTTAGTGGGAAGGTGTGACCCCAGGGGCAGAGGAGGTATGCATTTCCGAGTAGATTTCATCTGGCAGAATGAGGAGTTTCTAGAAATCATGAAGTCTAGGAAATCAGCCAGGTGGGAAATGATGGATAAGACACTAGCTTGTTTACATAGAAACTAGAGATGTAAATGGAGATTTAGGGAAGGATGAATCAGTGTGTTAGATTCTAGACATTCTTTAGCCCCCAGGATGGGCAAATAGGAACAATTAGGAATGGGGTAGAGTAAGAAGGGCAGCCTCCCCTTCTTCTCCATCTGTTAATCCTGCCTCTTCACACCCTAGACCCTAGGGGGACTAGATTTAGAAACTTATATTTCATGCTTCCCTGTTCTCTGTTCCCTTGGAAGACCATATAATGAAATAAAAATGGGGGAAGTCATTGGCTCTGGCAGGAAATAGGTGGCAGTAGAATTTGAAAGTGTATGGACAAAGAGCTATTTATCTTCCATTCACATTAATAAGCATTATTAACATGTATCATTTTACTTTATAATTAATTTTTCTAGTTTATAGATATAATATTTCATCATATTGTATTTCAAAATAAATTTTATGAGTAACCTGCTAAATATGTGAATGGCAGGAAAAGTGTCATAGCTTTGGAAGATTTAGTATAAGTAAAGGGATTGTATCCTATCATAGTTAAAACTCCCAGTTGATTCTTAATGTTGCATTTTTTATATCAAGACTTCATTCAGATACAGTTTCCCTCTGGGAAAGTAGACTCATGACTGGTTGGTGGGTACCCACATGGTAAATTTTTCCCTAAACTCACAAGTGTGATTCTGTATGAGGATGTGGAGATTCTCTTGGTACAGAGGAAAGAACACTGGCTCTGAAATCAGGGTTCACACCCTGCCTTGATTAATAATATAGCTTAGGAAAAATCCTTCACTTCCCTGGACTTCCTCACCTGGAAAATGGAAGGCTGGACTTGAGGGGCCTTTGAGCTCCCCTCTCTGGTTCTGGGATTCCCTGCTTTCAGATTGATTGGTCTTTCAAGAGGTTATGATAATGTGTTTTATTCTCTATGGTGTATTAATAATAACCCTTTCCCAAGACTGGGTTTCTTGAAAAGTTTCTTTCTCTTAGGGTTGCCTGAAGACATTCCATGGTTTGAGAAATTTCTTACTATTTACCAAAGTCATTTCAGTCTTTTTTTTAATGTTTTCATATAATTCCACTGTATTTCATTTTTGCATAGTACAATATTCATGATATTGTCCTTTTGAGATCTACTAAGACAAGTGAAAGTAGGGAAGTCTTTTTGCTGAGTTTGCTATCATTAAGGCAGCCGAGGACCTGACAAACTATAGAGAAAAAGCAGAAAAGCATCAAGAAATACGAGTATCAGCAGCGTGATCCCTAATCGCCTATTCTAACAGGCTTTCTCTAGTTGGACTACATGACCAAGTAGAAAGCAGATGGAAGTTACACAAAATAACAAATTTTGTTTATTCTGACTCTCTTTACTGTTACCATTTTGGTCTGGATTTCATGGAATTCTCCTTTTGCTAGAGGAAGGAAGCCTGTAACCACTTGATAATGAGATGTTCAGGTGACTCAGTAGCACAGCAGAGATAGTCCCTGAAGACTTAGGTTTTAATCCTGCTTCAGACACTGACTGGCTCTGTGACCCTCAGCGCTTCCTCATCCTCCTTGGGGAGTTGTTGCAAGTTTCAGATAAGCTAATGTGTTTGATGGGCCTTGCAAACCTTAAAGTGCTACATAAGTGCTCACCATCATCATCATACGTGTGGGCTTCATATCAATTACAGTGGTGCAGGCAGATGTGAAAGAATAAACATGCCAGACAAAGGGTACCTTTGGGTACAGGACTTGGTTTCTGATATCCAGTCTTCTAATTTATGTACTTCTACAAAGTAGTCATGATTTTTTCCTTTTGTCTCGGTAAAGGTCAGTTTATATCATCATGATTTATTAAAACTCTTCATTGTAAAAATTTTTCCAACTATCTTGTATTTGTTGTTAAAAAATTGCATCACAAAGGTCTCTTACCCCATCCTTCCTATTTTAGGTAAGAGGAACCAATGGGGCACTTCAGGAAGAACTCAGCCAAATTAAGCACCAGCTCATGGAAGCTGAAAAAAAACTTGAATATTATTCAAAAAAAGAAGGTGAACTCACAGTACTAGAAAGCACAAAGTCTTTGTGTGACTTTGGACAGCTTCTTGCTGAAAGAGATTCTCACTTTCCTGGTAAAAACTCCTCATCTCAGACAGACAGAATCCTCCAGGTCAGTAGTGGCAATCAGACCTCACAGGTTCCTGTTAAAAACATAGGAATCCAAAGTGATTGGCAGAGCACCTGTTCATCAGAAGATGTCACTGAAGTAGTAAGACAATTTACTGAAAAGATTGACCAAATGCAAGAATTGCATGCTGCTGAGATCTTGGCTATGGAAGCCAGGCATATCACAGAGACTGAGAACCTGAAGAGGGAGCAGCTTGTGGCTGTGCAGTTACTGACAGAGGAGTGCAGCGCTCTGAAGGCACTGATCCAGTGCCTCCAAGCCAAAGAGGTACGGGCCCCTGTAGGCAGTGTAAGAGTGCAGCTTTACACCAAACATTCTCTTATACCCATATTAGCTCTTTAATGTTTCAGTAAAGAAGAAATTGAAATGGGTGAGAAGCTAAAAGGTAACCCACAGATCATTTCATTTATCATAAAAAGGGACAGAGATGGATTCCTGATAGCATCAGAGAAGAACTAAGAGCATCCACTGAAGGCCTGGATAGCCTGATGGGGAGAGGGCTGGACTTGGAGTGATAAAGGCCTCAGTTCACATCATGCCTCAGACCTCTCTAGCAGTGTGGCCCTGGACAAGTCACTTAACATCTCTGCCTCAGTTTCCTCATCTGTCAAATACTGATAATAATAGGACCTGCTTGACAGGGTAGTTGTGAATCATATGAGAGACTAAATGAAAGGCACTTTGTAAGCCTTACAGCAATAGTGATAATTTTTTTAAAATTTACGTATATACATATGCACATACCAGTTGTTATTTTTATCATTTGTTGGAAAAGAGAATAATAACTCTTGTTTAAAATGCATTTGTTCTGTCCAATATAGGGAGTTTCAGTTCCTGGATCAATACACTCTGACTCTTATCAAAGTAGAGAAATGTGTTCTAGTGGTAAGTCATGATAGAATTTTATTTTTTTATATTTTCCACAGTAGCACATTCTAAATATTTTTGTCTGTTATGTGAAAAATTCCTTTTATTTTTGTCATTTAAATAAATAAAATTTATAATGCTTTTATTTGAACTAAATATTTTTATTTATTTTAGACTCTGGATCAGATTGGAGTCAAGGTGTCTGTCTTACACAAAGCCAAGGATTTGATACAGCATCAGATGGTCCAGGAGAAGAAGGTGAAAGTTCGACAGATTCCTTTCCAAAGAAGATAAAGGTATTAATAAATTGGTATTTTCCTATCAGATTAAATCCTTTCTTCATTAGAGACAGTGGGGTATTAGGAAGTATAAGTACTGTATTGTGTAAGGAGATTCATAGAATTGTGATACTGGAAGAGAATTTATAGATCATTTTATCTCATTCCCAGCTTTTATAAGTGAAGAAATTTTTCTCTCCCATAGGAAACACATAGTTTAAAAGCATATGGCTTGGGGAAAAAAATAATTTCTTGCATTAACTTAATCTGATTTTTTTTTCTCTGCTTATTTTTACCTATTTGGTAATGATTAAAGCAGCAATAAGGATAGACTTTACAGACCTGAAAGCAGTATCCTATATACTTATAGCCACTGAACAGCTTCCAGAAGGTAATGTGCCAAGGCAGGAACACTCTGATAGGAAGAGGACAAGCCAGATGAGGGGCCAGCTGAGTGCTGCGTTGACCTTCTCTTTTAGAGATCTCAGTAGCTGCCATCCAGCCCCCAACAATCATAAGATTCGGTCCCCTGCTTGATTATCCTAAGCTGTCTGTAGAGAGAATCACAGATACCACCATCTTTTTTACAAATATCTGTCTGTTTCATTATTCAGTCATCCAGTACAGGAAGACAATCTCATCACTTTGGTTTTGGGGTTTGTTTTACAGGGGTTGCTGAGGGCAGTTCATAATGAAGGTATACAAGTACTCTCTCTCACTGAACCCCCCTACAGTGAAGGAGATGCCAGTTTTGCTCAGCAAGCTTCAGAATTTTGGCTGGAAGAAAGAAAAACTTACCTCAACACAATCTCATCTCTTAAGGATTTAATTACCAAAATACAGGTGCAAAGGGAAACTGAGGTACACCAAAAATGTAATGCAAGCATATAGATTTTCAGAATTTTAAAATCTTTCAATGAGCCCTATTTTCTCAAGTAAGGTTTGTCCTTCGTGATAGTAAATTTCATACTGCAAATTTCATACTTAATGCAATTTTTGCAAGTGGCTATTTTAAATATTTATCATTCTTAAATTATGACTGTGATCATTTTTAGAACATATGGAAAGTGCCCTGCCTTGAAAAATGACATTATTTCACATTCTTTTAGCTTTATGAGAGTTCTCAGTCCCATGAGAATCCTCCAGATTGGCGAAGTGAATTTCTTCATGCCCTTCAGCAAGTCTTTCTAAAGGAACGAAACATTCTGCTAGCCATGTTTAAGACAGATCTGACAGCTCTAGGTACTAAAGATGTCCTTGGATTGCTGAACCAGGTGGAGCAGAGATTACAAGAACAGGTACTGAAAGAAAACTCTTTCAGAAGACCTTGATTTCCATAAATTCAGAAACATTCCTATGTGGAAGGGGAAATAACACCAGAAACCCACAATGCCAAATTTGTGAACATCCTTCATGCTCTGTGATTTAGTGAGAAGCTTCTTCATTAGCTTGATAGTCTTTTCAGTTCATCATTTAAACAAACATTGAGCATATACATTATAAAGAACACTGTGCTCAGTAATGGGAGAAACAGATTGAAATAATAAATAGCACATAGTCCCTGCCCTCAAGGGCTCACTGTTTGATGTTGTTTATGAATTTTTATGTTGCTTTCTAAACAGGGTGTTCAATACAGAGCTGCCATGGAGTATCTTCAGAGTGCAGATAGAAGAAGCTTATTGACTGAGATCCAAACATTACAAGCTCAGATGAATAGTAAAAAAATGACCATGAAGAGAGAACAAGAGAGTGATTCACAGAACCAAGGTATGTTGTAGTCTCGTGTACACTTGCCTATATGTAAGTATATATTTATAGTCCTGATTTTACTCTTTTTTGTCCTTTGCTCAGCTAATGAAAATTTTCCATTACTTAAACTTTATTATTATTCTCAGAGAGCTATACAGAATGAAGGTCAGAGCAATATTTATGAGTATTAAAATAATGCATATTTTCTTCTAAAAAGTTACCAGTGAATATTTCATTGAAAATGACACTAAGCCAACTGAATGAAGTCAGTGCTTTTCTCTGTTTTGTATCTATGCAGGGTGAGATAACAAACCAATTGCCTTCCCCACATTCTGCCTGATGGCCACATGAAAGAAGTATTCAGGGATTTAAACAGTTGTTACTTTAAACAAAGATATACCAAAGGATAACATCTAATCTTAATCATGCCTCACTACACATAGTTGTGTCAATCTGATCCCGTGTAGTAATAGAGTTTGTACTACCATTGTACAAAATTTAAAATACTACATTCCTTTCAGACACACTAAAAATGTTATTTAAATAACATAAGGGAAAAATAAATTGAAGATAATTTTACAGCATCTTTCATTAGATCAGTGAGCATAGTAATGTTATTTAAATGTACAAGTCTCTAAATTTTTTGATTTCCATATACCTCAGGTAAAATCAGTGTCTCCTTTCCTACAAAAAATACTTGTCAAAGCTAGCAGTATAACACGACCAAATTGCCTTTCCTACACTCAGTGTTTATTATTATCATAAAAGTGGGATTCAGCATTTCTTAAAACAAATTGAATCATAGATGAAGTCAAAGAGAATAAAGTGAAATCTGACCCAGATTATATCTATACTTGTTGAAAATAATTTGCCGGCCTTGTCAGTTTAATACTGATAACAGAATCTACATTACTATGATCTAAAATTTTTATTTATGGACTATTGATCCGTGTCTATCTGCCACTAGATTGGACCATAGATTGGACCACCATAGGTCCCTGCCCAACATTCACTTAATGGCTGTATTTTGGGCCCTCCTGGCTCTGAGTGAATGTCAGTGGTAACTATTTGTCTTTTGACTAGCAACCCTGAGGGTCTGCCCCTTCCAATTTGATTTTTTTTCTTTTTTCTAATGAAAGGGGCCATTCATTGACTCACTTCTTAAAGAGGCCTATTCACTGAATAGGTGTTACCTCATTCTAAATGAGTACCTGAAAAGATCTTAGCCTAAAAGGGCCGGGGTCTCCCATTGCAACCCGGACCATCTCCAGTCATCCAGATGAATATGGGCCACTGGACCCACATGACTCTGGAGGAGAAAGTGAGGCCAGTGACCTTGCACAGCCCTCCCTCATTCAAATCAAAGTCCTCTGCAAGCCATGTCATCATTCCCCTGATGTCATGGTCACCTTCAAGAAGGAAGGACAAACACAACAACAATCTGCCACTAAGAATGGAGATGAAAGTGATTTCAATAATAGAGCCAAATCCATTCTTTATTTTACAAGTACCTTTCATCTAAACCTAAGTTTAATTATCAATTGCTTTATTATCGCAGTTTATTTTTGAAGTTTTTATTGTTGTTCATTAAAATACCATCATGAATGGCATGTTATTACTTGGTTGTATATATGTATTACAAGTCGAATTTTGCTCCCTAAAATATAGACAAAAACATGAGTTTTATATCGTAGTAATAGCCTATAAAGCTAGTGTTGCTTCTGTCTCCTAACACCATTTTTATTAAAGTATTCCATTCTAAATTAAGTAGGGATTTTTAAAATTCATTTTATTTTCAACTTTAATGTCATGCTACAAATTTTTGTGTGTTTTGTATTTTTGTTTTTAAAGAAAGTATCGTGAACAAAAGCACAGATTTGGACTTAACTTCTACAGCATTATAGTAAAGTTCACAGAAATTGTCTACAAAATGGCGCTGCACAGAAAAGAAAGAAATAGTCGACTAAAACTGAAAATTATAGCATTAGTTAAATGGAAAACTCATGCAAGTACTTTGTTTAGATGGCATTATTTGTGAAGTTACAAGGATTGAGGATTGTTAGCATGAGCTAATAAAATTTGTAGGTGAATGGAAAAAATAAAGATTCTATTATTCACATTATTATTTGAAACTTTAAAGGATGATTTGTATTTGAAATATTATATTTATCAAATTAACTTGTAGTAATTTTAGGTATCCTTTTATAAATTTGTTCTATAGCTATGCGATCTTAAGGGGTTTCAGTGTAACATGGGGAACTTTCTTAATGTTTAGCAATATATTTCACCCAATCATCTCAGATCATCATCATTTCACATATGTCTAATAAAGTATTGAACTGGTACAGAATTTAATGTGTAAATAAAAGTATAAAGCTATTAAAACTAGAAGAAACTAGACCTGTAAATTAAATGATGCTATGATACAGCTATTCTTAAAAATAATAAGCAGTTGTCTCCCTAATAACATTCATGTGTTCTTTTCTAGAACTGTTGGAACACAACGTGCAGCAGAAGCAGGCCCAGATCCTGGAGATGCAGGTGGAGCTGAGCTCGATGAAGGAGAGAGCTGCCAGACTGCAGGAGGAGCTCAGCTCAGAGAGAGTGAGGGCTGCCGAGCTCCAGGACGAGCGGACCCAGGCCAGGCTGGAGCTGGAGACAACACTCAAAGCCCAGCACAAGCAGCTGAAGGAGCTGGAAGCATTCAGGTGGGCCAGGCTGCTGGGCATCCGTGCTGCCATCCTCTCTGCATGCACTGACATGCACCCGCAACGGCCTCACTAATCAGCAGGGAGGGCCAGTGCCAGCCACACCAAGTCCTCCGCCTTCCCAGAACTTGTTTGAAAATAACATGAAACAAGAAATCTTGAGGACTTCCTAAACCTTGACTGTTTTTCTGTAATTACATTTGGGAAGATGGTGCAGAGCATACCACATACTGAGAAAGGCATCACTCAAAAAGGAAATGAAAAGAGTATACACGGAAACAGAATTTCTGTCGCTTCTGTGTCACCTAACATCGCGTGAATAGTTTTTCCTGATCCTGAATCCAGGATTCTTTTCTAGCTTCATACATTGGCTTGGTGTTAGGAAAGCTATTTGATTCTGATATTTGTCTTAAAAAGTAACTTAAGGTGATGATTGTGACCTCTATGGGATGAGTTAATTAGTATGAGCAGGTATTACTTCCTATGTGTACATTTGTTAAAGGTGACATTTTTATATAAAGGATAGACATTTTTATGCATATCAGTGAAGTTTGGATTCCTAAAGAAAAACTTATTTATTATTTTGAAAAATGATAGGAAAAGTTATAGCTATATAATGGTTATTTACCATACTCAGGGGAAAAATATGTGTATTTGCAACTATAGTAAATTGCACTTTTAATTAAAGAAATGTATCAGTTTTCATTAAATACTATATTGTCTGCTTTAATAAACGATAACTTGACAGTAGTTAACCAGTATTGCTCCTGGAATAATAATCATAAGCATTTCTTAGGTATCTCTCATGCACCAGGCACAATTCTAGGTGCTTGAGACACACATGAAATTGTCCCTACCCTTAAAGAGTTCACATTCTATCGGGAGAAACAACTTGTCTACAGATAGTTCAGTGTAAGATTTGGACAAAGTAGATACAAAGAGGGAAGAGATTCTAACAACCAGCTGGACCTGAGAAGGCCTCTCGCAAGAAATGGCATTTAAACTGTGCTTGGAAGGAAGGTTGTGATTCTTCAGAGCACACACGAGAAGGAAGTGCATCCCAGGCATGGGAGACAGCCTCTGCAGAAGCCTAGAGAAGTACAGATGGGTGTCATGAGAGAAGAATACCATAAAAGACAATTGGGCTAGACCATAGAGCGTGAGGGGGATGACATGTGAAACTCTTGAAATGAGCCACGAGGTATAAATGTTCAAGAATCTTTCAGATGATTAGGTTATTAAATGGTGCATATTTTAGCTTTGACAGGCTCCAGTCTAGCATGTAGCTTTCCAGTGGAGGATGCATTTTCCCTTTTGGTATAATTCTGTGATAAAATATTGTTTTTAAGAGATCATTTCTGTTTCTGTTTTAGGGTGGAAGTTAAAGAAAAAACAGATAAAGTACATTTGTTAAATGATACTTTAGCCAATGAACAGAAAAAAACAAGAGAGCTTCAGTGGGCTTTGGAGAAGGAAAAAGCCAAGTTGGAACGTAGTGAAGAAAGGGAAAGAGAGGAACTTGAGGTATGCCCACCTTTGTCTTTAAATGATCCTGAACAGTAGAAGACATTTTGTAAAATTGAGTTCTTATTGATGTAGTTTGGGGTTGGAGTGTTTTTTTACATTATGATGAACTCCCCCAGCTATCCACTCCCTCCCTGTGAACCATCTCACGTAGTAAATAGTATTTTTTAAAGGAAAAAAAGAGGAAAAGTTGTTATAACTGATTAATACATTGAAAAAGTCTGAAAATATGTGCAAAATTCAGTCCTTGAGGACCTCCCACCTCTGCAAAATGATGGAGTGGGAGTTTCTTCTTATATCTTGTCTTTTAAACCATGCTTGTTCTTTATAATTCTACAACTTTAACTTTTGATTTTTTTTGTGCTCTTTCCTTTCACATTGTTATAGTTTTGTATAACATACAGTATATTTACTTGTATTATTATTTTATCTAAACTTTATACCATCAAAAAAATTAAAACATACTAGTTTTACATCAGATTAGTCACATAACAGATTCTTGAATTAAGTTATATCATAGATGATATAATTCTGATGGCTGAATGGAATCTGATACTCTTACATTGATGCTAATTGAAAATAATCAGCCCTCTTTATCATGTCTAGTCTGAAAATAGAAACTGTACTACCTGGATACATTAAGATAGTCTTAGCCAATTTATTCATATCTATCACTAAGAAAGGGATATGAAAATTATGTTAGTAATACAAAATTCTAGTGTACTGATTTACAAATATATGAGAGACCATCACCCCTAGCATTGGAAAGGCAGAGCCAAGTTCACTGCCCTGGGACCATCTTCCTATGGTGCTGGCCCAAGCCCTGCACACCAGGATTCTAATTACCAAAGGACCCTGAAGTGTCAGCCCTGCCACTGTACCTAAAGATCCGCCCAGCAGCTGAACCTTCTTATGTGTAATCTCTCCCAATTCAAATGTGAGCTCCTGGAGAGCTTTTCTATTCGTATTCCCAGCACTTAGCAAAGAGCTTGCTGGTAAACACTTAATAAATGTTTTTCATTCCATTCTTAGGGGGCAAAAGGTAGCTATTTTGTGTTTCCTCCTCTTTAGGAGGATGAAAATAGTGTTCTCAAAAGGATTCTGTCCCACCAAGTTTTTTAACTTAGATCCTTTGACTTTGGAAAATGATTTATTAATAACTCCATGGGGTAAATCTTTACCTTTGATTCCCAGTTCTTACATTGTCAGGATTAGCGCTGATTAGTGCTGATTAGCGCTGATCACAGTATCCTAAAAAAGATGTGTTATTAGTATCAGAAATTGGTTTGTAACAATATTGTGTTCCTTCATTTTGTTTTATTATATACAAGGATCTAAAATATTCACTGGAAGGTCAGAAACAAAGGAATGTTCAATTAAATCAACTTTTGGAACAACAGAAACAGCTCCTGAGTGATTTGCAACAGAAAATAGCGTCTCAGGGAGCTCTGTATGATGCCCAGATCTCTGAAGAGCGAAGCCAGAGGTCAGAGCTTCAAGGACTACTTGAATCAGAGAAGATTCGAGTCCTGGAAATGCAAGAGACCCTCGAAAGGGAAAGAGAGTTGCATGCCCAACTTGAGGCTCATGATGGCCATAAGAAGGATGAGGCATCCACGGCAGGGGAAGAAGTGCTCAGAGACCTGCAGAAACAGCTGTACGAAAAGCACAACCGCATAGTGGAGCTGGCTGGGGCGATTGAGAAGTATAAGCTGGACTCTTTGCAGCTGAGACAGCAGGTGGAAAAAGATCGACAAATGCACAGGAAGACATTGCTCACAGAACAGCAGGCCAACACCGAGGGGCTAAAAAAGATCCACGAGCTGCAGTCGGAAATGGAAGACCTCCATTGGCAGCTGGAAGAGAAAAGGCAAGAAATTGATCAGCTAGAGCGTGAGAAGTCAAGATCACAACAAATTATACAGGAGCTTCAGACACGAGAACGAGAGAAACGAGTAAAATCTGAAACTGGAAGAGTATCCTATCAGAATCTCAATGAGGTATAAAGTTTTTATTTTTATATCTATGTATATTGAATGGAATGTTTATGTAGTTTTATGGTCATAAAATTTGATTGATTAGATGCTGGATAAAATCTGAAAATAGTGAAGCCACTGAGGCCAAGCTATTTAAATTCTTAATTAGAGCTTTATTTAAAGTGGCAGGAAATTGCTTTTGTATTTACTTAAGAAAAAAACTTAGTGGAGCAGCTAGGTGGCGCAGTGAATTAGAGCACCAGCCCTGGAGTCAGGAGGACCTGAGTTCAAATCCAGCCTCAGACACTTAACACAAAAAACTAGCCCTGTGACCGTGGGCAAGTCACTGAACCCCAATTGCCCTCCAAAGGAAAAAAAAAAACTTAGGTGATGTACAGTAATTCTCTTTTTGGTCCTTTCATCAGCCAACCACATGGGACTCATCCAGTGATCGAACAAGAAATTGGGTCCTCCAGCAGAAAATTGAAGGAACTGAGAAAAAAGAATCAAGTTATCCCCCACTGATGAATGGGGGTACAACAGCTGAGGATATCCATGAACTAGAAACCATTAGACAAAAGCTTCAGCTTATATCATCAAAACTACAGCAGCTGGCCCACAAAGCCTCTAACAGGTGTGAGAAGCCTTCTCAACTTTACAAGAAAGGATTAGTAAGCCAGATAAAGTTGTTTATTAAGATCCAGCCAATGTGAAATTCACCATTTTTACATTGTCACATCTGAATAGTGACATAGTTTTTACTCATCCAAAAGAGGACTGCTGTATTTAGCTTTTTTTTTTTTTACCAAAGTCTCCTTTAATAATTATCTGGTTGTTTATTTAAGCTTTTAAGGTTAAGAAATGTAGTATATAATTAAAAATAAATTATGTAAAGCTTTAAGCCTAGAGGGAAAGTATTAGAAGGGAGTATTATGTGAAGAAAAGTTTTAGTTTTGGTGGTCATGTTTTGAGAGTTTAATATACCCCAAATTAGTAGAATTAAACCGTGAGGGTTTGTTTTTTCATTGCAGGTTACAGTTTGAAGCAGCAGATGATGAAGATTTTCTTTGGGTCCAGAAAAATATTGATCACATTCTTTTACAATTACAAAAGTTTGCTGGATTATCTCAGCAAGGGGAGGTAAGAAATTTTTAGAGATTTATAAAGCCCTATAGACTTTAGTTTTGTCAAAAAATTTTAGGGATCTTTTGAAGCTAGCAGTGTCATTCATCCCGAAAAACTTTTTACATCTTGATGTATTTTTGAATATATTAACCTCTCAGTGTTTCTTCTAACAAATTTGATTTGCAACACAACCAGCTAGTGTTCATTGTCTTTATGTAGCTTCCCCTTTTCATTCACTGTATATGAAATAGAGCTGTTCTGTGGCCATCTACGCGGGCAGAGAGCGACTTTATACTTGGCCCCTTGAATCTTTGCATCTTTTCCTTTGCTTTCCTGCTGAGACAGCTTTGGGGGCTTTTCTTTTTTTTTTTTTAATTTAAAGAGTGGATTTTATTACCACGGAACACCACGAGACTGTCGGGGTACATGGTCACCCAAATCAGACAGCACTTTGGCACAGACAGTGTGCAGGTTTTATAGAGGTTCCATAGCCAGGTTACATAAGCTGAAATTACAGTGATGTAAGCTGAAACTCCAATGATTGGTCAGTATACATTTGAATTTCCCTGCTGGAGCCAAACCCTAGGCTGGGACTCCCACCCACAGATTAATCAAGGGTAAGCAAGGGGTGGGGGGGTTCTGCCTGTTTACAGATTAAGCAAGGTGGAGTTCTCAGTCTTACAAATCAATGAAGGAAAGGTTGGGCTGCCTGTTTTACAAATCAAGGAAGGGTGAGTGGATTTGTGTCTGACATTTGGGAAGGGACAAAGTGACAAATCGATGGGGGAAGGGCAGAGTGGAGCTGGGTCCAACATTCCCTACTCTTTCTTGTAGCTATGTCAAACCTTTGACATAGCTGGGTTCACATCTAGGGGTCACATCTAGATTACCCAATTCTGTTCCTAAAGGATGGGGGGTCCCTGATAATTAACATTAATGGAGTTAACACTGGATTTAAGGAATTGTAGAAAACAATGAGCTAGGGTCCTACAATTAGGGCTAAGATCAGGAGGAGAGGCTAATACCAATATTACACCAAGGCTAATATCAATTTAGTGAGTTAGGGGGATGTTCCAGGGGAACAGGGACTGATACTCATTCTCAGAATTTTCCTGCTCTCTCTGTCCATTAGCAATATTCTGGCTTACCAACTTCAGACTCCCTCACCACTCCAGAGTTGTTTACACAGAAGCAACAAGCTTCACCAAGGACTGCACACAGGCCACCCTGTTTCAAGGCCTCTGCGGTTCTGAAGAACCACCTCTGCCACAAAGTCCACCTGTCTTTTCAGGGCTGAGAAGGACTGCTCTAAGTGGGAGAGGTCAATATTTACCTGTGTACTTAAGGCCTGATAGTTAGTCTCCCCCTTAATCAAGGCTGCCATCCCAGTCGCTGCAGAACCCACAAGGCCCAAGCCCACTGAGATGGGAATGAGGAGTGGTACTGCCTGCCTTAGGTGGTGGCTCAGTTGCCCTCCTGGAAAAGTAATGCCAACCTTGTTCACCTTGTTCAGGGTGACTCGGGGAATTATGGCGACTAGGATACACAGGGGGTCCTCAGTCTGAGGAACTCTGTAACAGAGACACACTGGGTAAGGCCATTGTGGCATGCCCACCAGGCTCCTAGAGGGGCAGGGAAGTAGTCTGAGCTAGAGGCCTTAATCATGTGGGTTTTTCCACAAATTGAGCTATACTGAGAGCTAGATAAAGGGGTACTGGATGATATGAGGCAGAAACCTGTTCCCTGTACATCCCAAGGGAGAGCCTTGGGTGGTCCCAATCACAATTCTATGTTGGAAATAGGGGTGACTGAGGCATTTAGTGCCACCCCCTACATAGTAAGGAGGCTGGGGTTCAACACAAATCCAGAAATCTTTTCCCAACATGTGGTTAGAGCTGTTAAGTGTTTTATGAATAGCTGACAGAAGGGTAGTTAAGGGGACCTGATAATTATGAGATTCCTGAACCTTTTAAAATGAGGGGAGTGTATTACCTGACAGGCGCCCACGTGGTGGCAGCTGGTATTGTGATTTGGATATCAGGGCTCCCTATTGGGGTGGGGATAGCCAATTCTCCTATGGGACCAATGGGGTGGCAATCAGGCAGGGGTACAGGTGGCTTCTTGATTATAGTCAGTACTAAGGTCTTTCCCACCTGCGCTCCCTCCTCCCCTTCAGGGACTATGATTCCCAGAACTAGAGAAACCGGGGTTCCCCAGGTGGGGTGAGAGGGATTTTGAATGGTGAGATTTGGGCATGGGTTGCTAGGGGGCAGACGTGATTGTCCGATGGTCCTATCCCTCACTACCACCTGTCCTATAGCACAGGGAGGCACCAGGACTAGGAGAGGGGAAGTAGTAAATTGTGACACAAGCACAGGTGCATGGGCATCCTGTATCTGAACAGAGCAGGTAACCTGCATCTACTGGTGGGCCCCCAAATAGTCCAGTTCTGGGGAACAGGTAGTTGAGGGGTAGCTGTGTGCTCCAGTTCTAGAAAAGTCCAGGATTGTCCATTTCCTGTGCTTAACACCCAGGTATAGCTTGGTCTGGGGGCATGGGGATTGTGGCAGACCATGCAAGGAGGTAAAAGGGGAATCAGGGAGAGGATCAGATAGTCTTAGCTTTAGGGGGTGCTTGTGGACTTCTGTTTTCCATTCTGAGGTGACAGCAGGCTTCACTCTGGTGCAATGGAGTCACATGGGAATAGAGTCCACTTTGACAGCAGTAGGTGTAGTGGGGATCATGACACGTGATCCTTTCCACCTCGGCTCCAGACCAAGAATTTATTTTAACCAGCACAGAATACCCAAGTTGAAACAGGTAAGCTGAGTCGGAACTTGGAATCAGGATCAGGAGAGCTAAGGGAAGCAGTTTTTTTCTGAATCGCCTGTAGACCCTGAAGGAACTCCCAGACTGGAGGTCCTGGGTCCATGGAAAGCCTCCAGAGGCTGAGAGCTCTTCTTATTTGGGGATCTTTGGGGTGGCATGGAACACCCCAAATCTCACTGGGGCCTCCAAATGTTGTACCTTAATAAAAGCGAGACAGAAGATCCCCAAGATTAAATTTAAAGAGTGGATTTTATTACCACAGAACACCGCGGGACTGTCGGGGTACATGGTCACCCAAATCAGACAGCCTGGGGGCTTTTCTTGATGAATTAATAGTGAGCATGTGATGAGAATGGAGGTGAACCTTAAAGCTGTTTTGTTATTTGTTATTGATCATTTAAAAGGTTTAGTTTGAGATAATAATGAAAGAAGCTAGTGGTTAAGGTGTGGAATGACCTAAATTTCATTTATTCCTATTCTCTTTCTTCCTCATGAGCATGGATAATTGAGAGCACTTCACCTTATCCCTATCTATAACTTTACATCGCACAATCTGTCCTTCTCTCTCACAAAATGCACTAGTTTCCTTGTTTATGGAATTTCTGGGTTGCAATGTGACTTTAAACTGCTCCCAAGAATATGATCTCACATTGTATTTTTGTTCTGTTTTAAAATGTTGTCGATCTGATTTCATGCCACTTTCTTTTTCCTTTCTAGCCCACTTTAGTATCACCCCGCATTTCCTGTAGCTCATTGACTGAAAGATTACTAAGACAAAATGCTGAGCTGACAGGACATATCAGCCAGCTGACAGAGGAGAAGAATGATTTGAGAAATGTGGTTATGAAGCTGGAGGAGGAGATTAGTTGGTTTCGACAGATGGGACCCTGTGGAGACCATGTATGTCTTTTGTCAGTGTTTGCTTGTAGAAACACTCCAGGTTGTGTTTTCTGATAGCAGCAGTGTGCTAGCAGATTCTTAGCCTGGCTCCCCCTACACCATTCAGGTACAGCTCTTTTTCTTTTGAGAGGAAGGAGTCCAGAGATGTGATTACATGGGTATAGGGAGTTTACATTGAGGAACTTCTTCACATAGGCATTGTCTGTAATTTAGTATGAAAGAGTTATCTGGCTGGTTCCTCCCAGAACCTCCATGTTAGGGAGGTGGCCCAGGGCAACCAGGTCTTCATCGTTCTCAAGGTCTAACTGTCCTCCTGCAAAGAGTGCCTGGACTCTCCCCTCCTCCCCCATTAATATATAAACTTCTTGAGGGCAGAAATTACCTTTTTTTTTTCTGCTTGTATTTTTATTCCCAGTGCTTACCATAGAACCAGGCAGTAGTAAGCACTTAAATAAATGTTGGTTGACTTGATTTGCCTGTAGGCAATACAGTATGTGATAGAGGCAGGTGTGGAACCCAAAGGAACCTAGGGCCAGTGCTCTTTCCTCTTCTTTAGAGTACATACACTGTATAAACGGATTCTTTTATCACACATAAGACAGAGTCATTGTGAAGATCAGATGAAATAATATTTGTAAAAAAAGGTCTTAGTACTTTGCCTGGTACATAGGAGATGCTATAAAGTTGTTTATTTCCGCCCATATTAAAATTTACATATAAGAGGAATATATAATAAATAATAAAAAAGTCATTTTGTAAAATACGTTAAGTATATTGTTCATTGTGAATAACTTAAATATCCAATAGAAATTTTTATGGAAAGCCTAGGAGATTGATAATAGAAATCAGTTAATGGAAAACTACATAATATGAGAAAAGAGGGGTAAAAGTCACTTATAATAAGATTTGCTCTCTCTACAGTCTTCTCGACATTCATTCAGTCATGGTACTAACATTGAAGCAGTGATAGCTTCTGAAAAAGAAATCTGGAACAGAGAAAAGCTGGCTCTCCAGAAGTCCTTGAGACGGGCTGAAGCCGAGGTATGCAGACTGAAGGCTGAGCTAAGGAGTGAAGCTTTGTTGCAAGACTTGAACCCCAGCTCAGAAAATGCCACTTTAAAGGTATGGGGCTTTGTGGGAGTTTTGTTTTGTCTTGTTTTAATGCTCAGTGAGCTTGATTCTGTTCCTTTTATTCTCCTTTGTAACTTTGCTTTATCATTAATTCCTTCTTGTGAATTTTTATTTGCTCCCTGTCTGCTCAGTTCTTCCTCTCAATGTGCAAATATGTTCAAATCTCTCCAGTATTTAAAAAAAAATAAAACAACCCTCCTTTGACTCCTTAAGATATCATCCAGGGGCAGAGTTGGGAGGACAAGATCAGAAATCTACAAAGAGGAGTCTATACATACTGTCTCTGTTTATTTACCTCCCTTCAAGAAAACCTTTTCCAGGATCAATAACAACTTTATCATTAAATCCAATGCCATTTTTCTATCTTTACCATTATTACCTCCTTCACAGGGTTTGTTGGATGGAAGGGGCTTTGTCACCTCAAAAGTGCTATAAACACGTGGTTTTTATTGTCATTACAACAAGGGGCACCCTTCCTGACGTCTTCCTTGGGTTTCCTTGACACTGCCATCTTATCCTTCTCTTCTTGCCACACAGAATCTCTAAAGGCATCTAAGTCAACCCAGAGTCAAATAAGCATCCTCTATAAACCTTTGTACTTGAGAACTATTCTGATCAGTATTTGTTTGAAGACCTCGAATGAGGGGAGACCACTACTTCTCAAGGAAATCTGTTCCACTTTTATATTGGTCTCATTTTGGGGAAGCTGTTTCTTAAATCAGTTCTAACTTTTTTTTTCACTTCTACTCATTGATTCTAATACTGCCCTATGTGGCCAAGCAGAACAAATCCAACCCTTCTTCCATGACAGCTCTTTGGATATTTAGATATTTATTTAAAGATATACATGTGTGTATGTGTATATAAAGATATTTATAGACATCTTTCATGTCTGCCCTAAACCTTCTCTTTTTCAGGCTAAATATTCTCAGTTTCTTTAATTAAGCTTCATGTGGTATGACCTCAAAGTCTTTAACCATTCTGGTCATCTTCCTCTGGACATTTTCCACTTAGTATCCATACCAAAATGTAGCATCTATATGGGGAACACAATACTCAGGAGCTGGTGTGGCCAGGGCAGAGTCCAGTGGCACTATGTCCTCTCTTGTCTTGGAATATCAAGGTTCTCTTTATGTATCTTAAAATTGTATTAGCTTTTTGGGCAGCCATATCACAGTGTTGAGTCTGACTAGATTTTCAGGCAACTAGAACTCCCATGTGTTTTTCAGACCCAACTACTTTCTAGCCATATTTCCTCCATCTTATATTTTTAAGGTTGTTTTTTGAGCTCACATGTAAGATTTTACATTTTTTCCCTATTAAATTCCATTATGTTTTGAATAGTCCAACATTTTAGCTTATTGAAACATTTTTAGATCCTTTCCAGAGGACACGACTCTAATCTAATGTTATCTATCCCTCCCATGTTTATATCATCTGCATGCCATTGATGCCTTAATTTAAGTCATTATAGAAGTGTCCGTAGGAATAGGACCAAGCACAAATCCCCAAGACTTTACACTAGAGACCTTCTAAGTTGACGTCAAAGCTGTTAATGAATACTTTGGGGGCCTCTGTAGTCATCAGCTAGTTCTCAATCTGCCTAACTGTGTTATTGTCTAACCTTTATCTCTTCATGTCTTCCACAAGACTTTGTCCAATGCTTTGCTAAAAATCTAGATACAGCATTCTCTTGGTTTACCAGTCTGGAAACCACATCAGAAAAGGAGCAGGTAGGTTAGTGTGGCATCCCTGATCTTGATGGAGCTAGGCTGAATTTTTTGTGATCACAGATTCCTTTTCTGTATGTACATTAACTGGCTTTTCAATAATCTATTCTAGAATTTTGCCAAGAATTAATGTCAGCTGGTCAGTAGTTTGCAGATATTTTTCTCTTCCCTTTGTGAAAATTGGCAAATTCGCCCTCCTCTAAGTCATTCAGTCAACAAGCATTTGATAAAGGTGTTCCATGTATCAGGCACTGTACCAGGTGCTAGGGAGACAAATATAGACATAACCTCTGACATTCTCCACATTCCTCCAGACATCCCCAACAGTGACTCAGGAATCACATCCATCACTTGCTGTGGTGCTCTGGGCTATAGTTTGTTCTGGGACTAGAGACTTGAACTCATCAAGGAGGTGAAAGTGTTCTCTTACTGGCATCCTGACTTTACTTGGGTTTCAACTCCCTATCAGCTGTTTACAAAGTCAGAATATGGGTTAAGCATCCGTTATTGTCATTCTACATCGAAGTAGTTGTCCTATCCCTTCTTTGAACATTCTTTAATTATAGCTAAAATAAAATTTAAAACACCTTAGTTTTTCCTACAAGCTTTAATAATTCTGACATTGTAGGTGATAATGATTTGTATTCATTCTCTGTTTAATACTGTTGCTTCCATTTTCTGTTTCTGCCTTTTAAAAAATTTCATTTGGTGAATAAATTCTTAGCAAACCACATAATCTCTTTAGGAACTTTCTCTTTTCTTTGTCAGAATTGTTTCTCTTTGTCTTAAGAATTTCATTTTTAAAAGTTTCTCATCCTTCCTATGGCTAACTCTCCTGATAAAATATTAGGCCAGTGGCAACCTACTTATCCTTTCCCAGAACCCTTTGAGGGGCGGCTAGGTGGCGCAGTGAGTAGAGCGTCGGCCCTGGAGTCAGAAGGACCTGAGTTCGGATCTGGCCTCAGACACTTAATGCACAAACAAACAAAAACCTAGCCGTGTGAACTTGGGCAAGTTACTTAACCCCAATTGCCCTCCAAAAAGCAAAAAAAAAAAAAAATCAGAACCCTTTGAAATCTCTACCAAAATCTGAAATGTCTGTTTTTTTTTCTCTCTCCTTCCATACCACAAGTTCAAAGATAGAATCCTCACTTCTCCCCTGAGATTCCCACGGTTCCCACCATAAGAACTAGAATGGAAGTTGTCCTTCTTGGTTCCTTTACCTTTTGAAGGTTAAATTTATCATTGAAGTAAGTAAAGAAATGAGTAGCTGTTCTGTTTTGGTCGAGTGAGAACTTTGGCAAATACCCAATTCATTGGAGTCTTCCTTCACTTCTTTATCATGCCTCTGCACCAGGCACGGGCTCTGCTTTCAGATTCCTCGTCTGTGCCCTCTTTCTCTCCAGGTGGTCTGTAGCAGGGTGTCTTAAACGTCCTCTGCTCAGACACCCCTTTTTGCTTCTTCAAGACATTGTTGGTGTTGCAAGGCCTGAAGGCATGTATAGTGCAAAGTGCACATGCTTTGTGTGAAGTTGCACCACCTGGGTGAGCACCGCCTGGAACACCTTGGATCCTTCACATGTTTGATTGTTTAGTTAATGTTTGGTCATGGTGCATTCAGAAACCTCTTTCTATTGTCAGATTTTTCACCATCCCATATAGAGTCACAGCCCACAGTTTAAAAAGTGCTAGCCTACCAGCGTACTCCAGGGACAGTAACTCTTCTGTTTCTGATTCCATTTTTACCCAGAAGCTCTACTGTGCTTTTCCTGAGGGGTCCTGAGGACCCAGGGGTCCTGGATTTCCTCACATAATATACCTTTTTGATACACAGTGATATTGCATCCCCCATCCTCTCCTCTACCCTTATACTGTTTGAATAAGGTAGATAGATGCTCTTCAGAGTCACAGACTAGTTATGGATCCTGCCCCCCCCACATTTCAGTAATACCTTTGAAACTAAATTTGCTTTGCATGAGGATTTCTAGTTCACCTTGCAGATTACCAGTAATTTGTGAATTAATGATAGACATCTGAGGCAATAGGTTTTATTCCTGGCTCCTTTCATGGATTTTATTTCTTGTGAATCACTGGCTATTTATCTGCCGTTCTTCTTCCTTCCCTGTAACTCTTTTCTGTCTGGATTGATACACATACCTGAATGATTTTCTCATTCCTCATTTCTTTCCAGTTTAAAGTCATTTTGACTAGATTTGCAAGACTCCCAGCAGGTAACATTTTTACCCATCCTTTTAAGGCATTCTACATTCCTATCCAGGAGCCCACCATTTCTGTATTTTAATCACTGGTCCCAGAATCCAAATTATATTCTCAGAAACCATCTTATTAATCAGCTGTTAAATTACCTTCCTTCTCTTTTCCTTTACCAGAGCCCCATCCACTTTCTATTTCTTAAACCTGGATGACCCTCTGGGTTTTTCTGTCTTTGGCCCTTTTCTCTTCTGTCTGTACATCTCTCCCATCTCCAGTCCAGCCTTCACACTGTTGCCATAGCAACACCCTGATTGTGACCCTCAGCCACTCAGAAGCCCCCCATGATTCCCTTTTGCTTGTAGATAAAGCATAATGTCCTGATCCTAGTCTTCAGTGCCCTTAATAGTCTGGCCGTCACCCACCTGTCCAGCTGCTTCCCCTTTGGTGTTCTGTGTGGTCCCATCCCATGTTCTCCCCCTGCTCTCACCTGCAGAGGCCAGCCTTTTTTTCCTGGGGATCCCCTTCTGAGAAGTTGGCACAATAAAAGATGATTACTGTCTCCTCAGATTGGTCATAGGATTTATACATTGTCTCGTTTGATCCTTATGATGCCTTCTAACTTAGTGCTGTAGGGTAATGTTCTCCCCATTTTGCAGATCAGTTAACTCAGGCTTAAGGAAGGTAGTGGTCACACAGTTAGTTTGCTTGGGAGGTGACAGTCAAACTCAGGTCATTTCTGTTTTCAAGGTCAGCCCTCCCTCCCCACCAGTAGAGTTAAAAGCTTCTTTCTCCACTCTATAGCACCAGTTTACAAGAATGCTTTACATGATTCATTAATACTTTCTCCTCTTCCTTTCTTCTTTAAATTTAGAGAATTTATGGTAAATATTTGAGAGCAGAAAGTTTTCGGAAAGCTCTCATCTATCAGAAGAACTACCTGCTGCTCTTACTAGGTGGGTTTCAAGAATGTGAAGATGCTACTCTGGCCCTCATTGCACGAATGGGTGGACAGCCATCCTGCACCGACCTAGCAGCTATCACAAACCAGTCCAAAGGTTTCACCAAGTTCCGATCTGCTGTTAGAGTGTCTATTGCAATTTCAAGGTAAAGTACTCAGAAGAAAAAAAATTGCATCAGCTCTCTGAAAGTTGAAGCATTTAGAAACAAGTCTCTCCTTTTCTTTGCTATCCATATTCATTCATTATTTTAACATTTGCCACCCCTAGTATTGAAATCACTTTTTTCTTCCTATGTGTAGTAGTTTCCTCCCATTGGTTCTTGTGGTTCTTCACAATCCAGTATATATTGATCCCCCCCCCCCGAGAAATAGTCTCCTTGTTAAATAATATTATAAACTAGATGACTTTTTTTTAAAAAATTTGCCAATCCTGTGACCCTGACTCTAGTGGGGCTTTTTTTGGTGTGTGTTTTGTGGGGTTTTTTTGCTTTTTTTTTTTTGGGAAAGGCAGGGCAATTGGGGTTAAGTGAACTGCCAAAGGTCACACGGCTAGTAAGTGTTAAGTGTCTAAGGCCAGATTTGAACTCAGGTCCTCCTGGCTCCCCGGCCAGTGCTCTATTCACTGCGCCACCGACCAGTTTTTAGAGCCCCTAATAATCCAGCCATAGCCCACCACTATTCCTTGGGATCTCCATCCCATATCCTTCTCCTACCCTCATCTGTCCCAAATAAAATGTGACCTCCTTGTGGGGAACTCCCTTCCCCACTGCAGATGTGCACCATCTCTAAAACGTAGCCTTAGAGAAGTGCCTACAGCCCCATGGGGCCAAAGGCTTTGGCTGGTATGTTTCAGAGGCCCCCCAAGGCCGGCTCTCTATCCACCACCTCGTGATGCTTCTCTTAATAACTGTATAAGGGAAGCAAAAGGAGCAGTAGATTTCACCAAGCAGAGCCGTGGACACCTAGAGAGATGGCCTGCCAGCCAGCCCAAACCAGCCTCCATCACTGGTCACAATGCCCCCCTTGGTATAGGCATTAAAGTCTGACAGCAAGTAACAGAGATTTGGAACTTGGGACGTGAAAGCTGTACTTGAGCCCCTGCTTAGCTAAGACCTTACCTAGTCCACCTGGGTCTCCTTGTGACTAAAACCCATGCATGAGAAACATGTGCTTTGGCACCCATTCCCCTCACCCTCTCCTTCTCCCTCCCTCTTCCCACCAACTCCCAGTGTTTACAAGTTGGCTTTCTCCCTGGGCCAAGCTGTTTCTTAAAGGGCCTTTGTTCCCTTTAACACTTTCTTTTATTGCCGTTCTGAGACCTCTAATGTGGGCTTTGTGAAAGCCCTTTGTTCAGACTTTTTAAAGTTACTGTGAACATAACAAAAAAGAGAATTATAATAGAAAGAACACTGGACAAGGTATAAGAATACCTGTTGGACTAGATGACCCTTGGGGGCCTCAGCTTCCTGCTCTGTAGAAAATGGAAGCTTACCTCTAGAACTCTATGCTTTTTTTAATTATTAAGCAGAATAAATTTAAAATTACTCTTTTATATTTGATCATCTTCATAATCTGTTAAGGATGAAAGGGACTTTGATTTAGTCCAACCCTCTCATTCTGTAGTTGATGAAAATGCAGCCCAAAAGGTCCAAGTAATTTACCTTTGTCTTGGTGACTGAGCTGGGACTAGAACCCAGCCCTTGTAATTAACTCTCAAACCTGTTTTTTTCCTATAACATAAACAAAAATTGCTTCAATTGTAGTATTTTATGCCTCTTATTTGTCTGTGTGTGTGTCCTGACTCATTCATTTCTAGACCAGTGTGGTGCTGTTTCCTAGACTCAGAGCAGGGGCAGGTCATTGCCCTCAGGCAGGTTAGTCGCCAGCAGATTAATGTGCAAATTTGGGAATGACTCTTTGCTACAGAAATAAGTGTGAGAATAGTTACCCCCTCCCCAGCCCTTGCCCCAGAGCTGCTCCCTGGCCTCTTGGCTTTGGCTTTTTCCTGTGCAGTCCTTGTCACTGGCCCTCTGGGGACGTTTGAATGCCAGCCCGCACCTCCAGAGGGAGCACGTTTTTTTTCTTTTGTCCCTTTCTCAGTTCTTTGCCCTATGATTCCCCATTTTTCTCTTCTTTTTCTCTCATGCTTTTCCTGCTTGTTCTCTTCCATTGCATCTCCTGTCTCCTTTGCATTTCTTCTAACCTCTACTCCCATTTCCCATTTTTCTTCTCTTTCCCTTATCTGTTTTCCAGGCATAACACTCAGAAACAAGAACAAAAAACCTTTTTTCTGCTCGTGGAGAAAGGGTGGCAGATAGTGGGGGTGGTAGAGATGCCAGAGATGATACCTGGGGAGGACAGGTGCCAATGATCGGGCCCCTTTTTGACCCTTTGTGAAGACTTCCATAAGGCAGTGAGCATATGTGCAAATAAAGTCAAGGCTGTATTAATGTGTAATTATACTGAAACTTATTTTGTATGTGACGTTAAATTTTTGTATAGTAAGTTTGCTTTTAAGCTGTCTTGTCTCTGGCCTTTGTCTGTATAGTGACCTTTGGTATTTAATTTTTTCTGACTTTTTTAGAATGAAGTTCCTGGTTCGCAGATGGCATCGAGTAACAGGCTCTTGTTCCATTAATATTAATAGGGATGGCTTTGGACAGAATCCAGGTAAAAACAAAATAAGCTTCGTTGTGGTTCTTACTAAGGACTCTGTTTTGTGAGACTAAATGAATCATTGCAGATCTGACAAATGTCTTCAGGTGGCTTTGTCAGTAGAAAGGCCCAGCTCAGACTGCAGATCTCAGGCGGACAGGAAAGGAGAGGAGGGACTGAGGTGCCTGGAGGGCTTCTTGGGGCTCACCTCTCCTGGCCACAGGGGGTATAACCAGGAGCCATGGCCAAAAGTCAGCCCAGTGTCCAGAGATGGGAACGCCCTGGCCTGGAGACTTGTAGGGCAGTGTCCATGGACTGTACAACAGTTGCTTATTGACACCAGGCCATATTTCTTGTATAGTACTCATGCGCCTAGAAAGAAGTCTTCTAACCCAGAATTTTCATTATCCCTTGAAATACTGAGCAAGGAGTGGAAAAGGCAGCAGAATTTCAAAGGACCGCTTACCTTGGACTGAAAGACTACATCACTCAGTGTGAGGCAGTAGAATTTACCTCCAGCATAAAAGTGCAGGAAAGCCCCAAGAGTCAGGGTGAGGGTCTGGTCCTGTCCACAGCACCAACTTACTCTGCTACTCCAGGGAAATCTGCATAAAAAGTTAGGTGGACTAGATGATCAGTAAGCTCCCTAGGTGTGTGACTCTCTGGTCTCTGATCCTAAGAGAGCAACAAAGATAAGTTCTCAGTTAGGAGTGGGGAACACTTGTTTCTCAGTGTAAATTTTTAAAATGCATTTGAAGGCCAAATGATTCTTCTTGCTACTTCCCTCTATTCATAATTGAACATAGAAAAGAGATTTTTTTTTCCATAATAATTAAGGTGTAGTGTTAGCTTTGGCAGCCTTATCTCATAGAATTTTTAAAAAGAGATATTTCTTTTCTATACAAGGTACGTTTTGGGTCACTTTAGGCACAGAAAAGAGTGATCCATTTTGTCCTTCTCCTGGTGGGCTGGAGCTGTGTGGAGAACAGAGACATTCCTCTTACCGGTCAAGGTCCGACTTGGACTGTCCCCGGTCTCCTTTACATTTTCAGCACAGGTAAGACGATGATAAAATCTGCCTTAAATATTAAATAATAAGTAAGTTTATTCCTCTTGAACAGAAAAGGCTGACAGCAGAACTTGGCAAAAGATTGCTTTTCAGGCAAGAGTCGATTTGCCATTTTCTTGAAAAGCTACAGCTCCCTATTTCTCCCCATGTCAAATTCTGTTTGATGGCAGTACTTTTCCCTCTCAAAGCACCTTAGCTATTATATCTGCTAGCTCTCAGAAGCAGCAGTTTGTCTGAGTAACGTGATGGCTACTTCCTTCCTCATCTTTGGGGTGACCTGGGTTCCTCAAGGCTAAACTATTGAAAGCACAAGCTTTGGCAGATTCTGCCAAGGTAGAAAGAGTAGGGGACAGGGACAGAGCCTTGTCCTTCATCTGAAGTGACCCAGGTAATTTGTGGTAACTCAGGAGAATTCTTATTGTGGTTCAGCCTCTGGTACCTTGTCCCCAACAAGTCATCTAGCCAGCTGGTTTTAATTTGTTGCTTACTTTGGGCCCAGCAGTGTGCAGCACTGCCTGTAGACTTTAAGCTAAAATCATCGTTGCCTACCCATCAAAAAGCTTAAAATCTACAGACAAGACTCAGGAAAACATAGGGGAAGCATGAACATGAAAGAAATGTTCACATTTTCTTTCTGAATCTGCCTTTTAAAATCAGAGGGTGAGAAGGGCCTGATTTCTGTTATCATCATGGGAGGGGGTGCAGCACACGCCACTAGCCTCTTGGCAGCTTTAATTACTTTCCCAAATATTCTTTTACCATTTTCCACATTACTCTTTGTATACTATCTAGGCTTTTGTTTTGGATTTTATCCCACAGGTACCAAGGCCCCACAGCTGACCTGAATCCTGGGTCCCTGGCATGTTCTCAGCTTCAGAATTATGATCCCGACCGAGCGCTGACAGATTATATCAGCCGGTTAGAAGCCCTGCAGAGGAGACTTGGGAATGTGCAGACAGGTATATTCAGTGTGTTCTAACAGCAAAGTATCCGTGTCATTTGTAGACATTTTTTGACCCAAACCTAGGAAAGCCTAATTCATAAAAGCTACACTCAGCTCCAGAAGGGCCTTCAGAGGTCCCCTTAGAGATGAGGAAATGGAGGCCCAGTGTCATTGGGTGACATGCCTAGGGGACACAGAGCTAATGACTGAGGTGGGAGATGAACCCCGAGCTTAGATTCCAGGGCTGCTGCCCCAGCTGCTACTACATGCTGCTTTAATTTATAGAAGAACCAGAACACCAGTCCATGAAGGACAAGAAAAAGCAATGAAAATAAATTACAGAAAATATTCTATAATATGTGAATTTCAGCTATAATTTCAGCACACCCCAGAATCTGAATACGTGTGTACATCCAGCTTAAGGTAGGGGTGGTCCCCAAGGTGGCAGCCATGGCATAACCCCATCCAAACAGAGAATGGGAAGAGGTGTCACATCCTCCCCTCCCTATGAGAGCCAGTAGTGGGGCTTCTTTTCACTTCTGCCTTATATACCCCATTCTGAGCTGGTCAATGACCCCTCAGAGCAGTAATAACCTCACTGCCACCCAAGCACCTACAGCTGCAGCTAGACAGATCCCATTGAAAAAATGTACTCTCCCTGCAGTGGATCCCACCTTGACCCCCAGCTTACCTTGTGACTTTGGCAGGGCCCTCTTTGGGGATGAATTTGCTGTTTCAGGGCATTGACCTGTGAAAACCTGGCCCTCCTCCCCGTCATTTATTCTTTTTTTCCTCTTTTTTTAGTTTACATCATTCATTTCCAACAAGATGTTGAGTTACAAATTTTCTCCCCAATTTTCCCTACCCACCACCCCAAAGTAGCGTTCCCACTGAATATCCCCTCCTCCAATCTGCTCTCTCCCATATCTTCTCCCATACCCCCTCTGACTTTCCAGTAGGGCACAGTGGATCTCTGTGCCCTAGTATCTGTATATTTCATTTCCCAGTTACCCTGTCATTTATTCTTAATGAGGCAGACAGAGAAATGGCACTCTGTATCACAGATCTTATATACCCTCCCCCCCCTAAAAAAAACCCCCAATAACCCACGTCTCTCCTTGCCTTTCCTGTTCCTGTAGTTAAAAGGCCACCATCAGCCTTCCAGTGCTCCACATTGCCCCATAGCCCAGCAGCTCTGCCATCTGCCCCCTTCTCTTGAGGTTCCTGTCTGTCTTCCATTCAGCTGCCAGGATTTTCCTAAAGCACAGGTCTGATCGTGTCATCATTCCTTATTCCTTATTAATGTCTGTTTCATGCACACTTCTTAACGTGCCTCATTCTTAGCATTGTAGTGTCCTGTGGACAATGGCTGCTGCACCTGTGGCTTCGTTGGCATGATGAGGCCTCTCCCTTTAGCAGCGCCGGAGTCGCCTAGAGCATCAAGAGGTTAGATGACTAGAGGATGGTGCCCAGGCAGATGCAGCCCGTGTGTGTCCAGGCCAGGACACGCAGCCAGGGCCTCCCAGCTCCAAGGCAGCTGTCCACTAGACCATGCTGCCTCTCACTACGGGTATACGAGTTATAAATTAGTCAGTATGCATGGGCACAGATGTGTCGAGCAGCGCATTCTGAGGGCAGGAAGACCTGGGCTGCTCCTGCTGGGGGATCCTGGGCCAGCCCCTGACCCTCTTCTCATCCACACTTTGCCCATCTGTAAAGTGAGGATGACGACAGCCCCGATCTCACATCAGATGAGATGAAGTATGTAGCCAGTCTTAGGGAGAGAACAGCCATGGCCCGTCTTCTTCACATCCTTGGGCTCTTGGAGGAGCTTCTTCCCTTAATCTCTTGTTATTCCTTTTATTCTTTCTTCCTGTGAAATCCTTGTAAGCTTGCCCTCTCTGTTACTTGATATCCATCAGAAAACATTTATAAAGCAAGTCACTGTACTAGACAGGGAAGAGACAAAAGGACAGTGCCCACCCCCCATCAGTCAGTCTGATAGGGAATGAGGCGCCATTGCAGAGAACATCTGGCAGAATTCTGGTCACTAGTCAGAAGAGTCAGGAAAGGTTCTCTGAAAAGGTGGCCTTTGGATTGTACTTTGAAGGATGAATAGAAACCCAGACAGCAGGGAAGGTAGCACTGGGCAGAAATGAGGAACAGCGTGGGCAAAGGGGAAATGGTGAAGTGACAAGAGGGTGATTGGCCTGGTGGGGACCAGTGTGGCCTTCAGATGGAGGTGTCCTATGGCAGCTAGTGTTTGGGAAAAGAGTTAGGGCCCAGTCTGAGTAGGGCTGGCTGTCAAAGTGGTGGACCCTCTGAGCACACTAAACACAGTATGCAAGATGACCAAGGAAGCCCATTCTGCTCAGAGGTTAAGAATGCCTGGTGTGGAGGGAGGAGGACCCAGGTCCAGAGAAGAATGAGCAGCCTGCAGAAGCAGAGGGAGGGACTGCTACTGCAGAGACCCCACCCAGCGAGCCCCTTTCTGCTCACTGCTGCCTCAGCCTTACCAACCAGAGAAATGGGGGCTTTACCAAAGTAAAACAAACTTTATCTGCCCTTTGGAAAATACTCTTCCTGGGTATATCCACTCTCTAACTATTGTCTGAGTCTGTTTCATCAGTATTTGCCTTTATTCAAAGTTCTTGGAAGGCAGAAATCCTACCTCTGATAAATCTTTGTTCTTTTTCAAGCATATGTGCTAGCAACATTGATAATTCATCATGTGGCCACTAAAGCAGACCTCCATCCATGTGAGACTTGGTAGATAAATGCAGAGATGCCATTCCTTGTTCAAGGCCATCTGAACCCCAGACTTCCCATCTCCAAGCCCAGCATTCTCTAAACCAGGCAGCTGGTAGTTCAGTGGGCAGAGCTCTGGACAGTCAGGAAATCCGGAGTCTGATTCCACCCGAGGCTTACTAGCTATGTGACCCTCGGCACATCACTGACCCTTTCTGTACCTTGAGGATAATGGCACTTGTTTCCCAGGGTGGTTATGAGCATCTGTAGAGTTTTGCAGATGTTAAAGCATTACTAAGTGCTACATTTCAGGGGAGGGGATCATAAAGAAATAACCTGCCCTTGGTCCTTGGAAGGCTTGCCAGGCACTGTCACTTCCTCCCATCAGATCCCCCAGTGGCCTGGGATTAGTGAGGAGCAGCAAAGTCCAGCTCCGGGCACTTGGAGGCTGCTGGACTGAGGGGCGACTTCCCTCGTTTCCAATCAGTTTGTTTTTTCTTCTTTTCTCAGGGTCAACATCTTCATATACGCAGTTCCATGCTGGCATGAGAAGATAATCCCTTGAACAGCATCATCAGTTGTAGTGACTTTAAATAATTGCCTTTTGTAAATTGATGCATCTTTTGTGCTTTTGTATGTTGTATATTTAATGGGACCAACATGAACACAGCTCTACGATTGTATACAATTCCCTTGCCAACACATCTAAGCAGTCTGGAATTTATGTATATAAGCATTGTGTGTTCATGCACAACAATCACTAAATTACATGTATATTTGTGGAATGGTAATTTAAATGATTAACTTATGGAAGACACGTATTTATCAAAGGGATAAAGAAATGAAACTTTTGCATATTATTACTGATGAATGTGTAGCTTGAAGTGTCCTGTACTTTTATTGCAAGACTACTGAAGTTACATGATTCTGTCCTAATTTTGCTACTGGCAGTGCAGACAGAAAATCACACTCGTAGAGACCTATTTTTGTAATGGTAGATGTTTTGAATTTTATGGGGGTATTTTGTCAAAGTACTGAAATAAAACCAACTTCATTTTAATCACTGGTGTATTTTTTAAGCTGTTTAACTAAGAAAAGACAGTGACTTTTACTCTCATCCAGCCACCTCATTATTTAGTGAATTCAGGTAGTTTGTATAGGGCTTGATAGGCTGGAAAGAGCCCTAGCTAATCTTTTTGAATTAGGTGGTGCCAAGACCTAAGGTGTGCTGTGAGCTTACAGGCCTCTGTAAAAGTCAACCCCCTGGGTTCTTTGAAGATAGCCTCCAAAAACAAGAGCAAATGAATACAGCTTTTTTCATAATGACTGTTTTATACATGATTTATACATTTGTACATTAAACTCAAATGCATTTGTCCAGTTCCAAATATTTAATAAGATGATCTGATTAAAATCTATAGACCATCCTCTTCTTCCACCCAGTATAAATAAAATACTTTGTGAATAAACTTACTGTTTTATCCAAAATTATTTTAATGTGAAAAATTAACAGCAGAACTTTAATTATATTTAATGAGTTCAACATGAGTCCTGAAAACATTTAACTAAGAACATTACTGGAACATACGTGATATTTCAAGGAGGGAATATTTCAGCCTTACCTAGTAAGAACAAATTGTGCATTCAAATACACAGTATCAGTATAGTTAAACACACATACATACCCCTAGTATGAAGTTTCAAATTAGAATATATACATGAATTGTGTCAACTTTACAGTTTGGTATTTAGTTCCCTCCCTCAATCAGAACAGAAGTCTGCATTTATTGGATGCAGTTGACTTGATTAAATTAAGTAAGAACAATGATCAGGCTCAATCCCAGGAGACACTTAGACTGTAGTCTCTCTACCTGCTAAAATCAGAGGATGGGGAGTGGGGGAGATACAGGTGTTCCTGTCTGATCTAGATAAAGGAGGAAGTAAGTGGTCCTATTCAAAATATTAACAATAAAATTTTTGGTACCATACAAATTTGTGGCACCCTCTTCTCTCCTAGAAATCAAAAAGATGTTTTTGGACAAGAGGGGGGCTTACCAAAATTCTGCTGAAGCAGGTAAGTACAGGCTCCTGAGAGTGTCAGGAGCTGCTTCTGACACTGTCATGATGGAAGTCATCGGGGAGTCCTGTCATCATCCAATCCATAAATAATTGGTAAGTAAAAAAAAATTAATTTGTAAAAATACTTGGGTATAATTTGAGGAAAGATTTTAGTTTCTTTTTTTATAGTATTTATATGTTTAGAAAGCCTTGTAAAAAAAAAGACAAAAAGCTCATCAAACCTTGGTTGAAATTCTATCTGATGTTCTAGTGACACAAATTGTAGGAAATTGGTTATTTTGGAGGAACCCTATTCCCACATGTAACTTGATTCTGACTACAGCATGAAGATATCTGACACAACTATTCTAATTTAAATGCAGCATTTAATTTTTAAAAATTCATCATTGGTCATTCAAGTAAGACTAAACCTATCCCTAGAATTTTATTAGATTTCACATTTATTATGTTAATAGTCCAGGGCAGGCTCCCTCCTTCCCAGCTGAAATATATACATCCTTTTCTCAAAAGTTATACTGGAAAACTGCCCTCTAAAAAATCCTGTTTAGAAGGATAGAGATTGGGGCAGCTAGGTGGCACAGTGAGTAGAGCACCAGCCCTGGAGTCAGAAGGACCTGAGTTCGGATCTGGCCTCAGACACTTAACACACAAAACAAAAAAAAAAAACCTAGCCTTGTGACCTTGGGCAAGTTACTTAACCCCAACTGCCTTCCAAAAAGCAAAAAAACAAAAAACAAACAAAAAAAAGGATAGATATTTCTCAGCCTAATTTTAGAAAGTTTTGATGAACTTGACTCCAGTAATGTATACATGGCAAGTAAACTATGAAGAACGGCATTACAATCATGTAAACAGATACAATTTTAGCATAAGGATTTCTAAGTTAGTTTTCTTTTTAAATTGCACTCCCAAAAAACCCAGTACATTTAAAAGTTATTTTGTAAACTTCATTCGGTGCAATGCTATAAAGCTCACAATATACAAAAGCATGGTTTTCCTGTCTTGTTTTTTCAGGTTCTTCGTTTGTATCTGATTATTGGCTTCTCTGGGGTATGAATCATGGTTGTATAATTCACAGTAGGAAAATATCCATCAACAAGATCAAATTCATATAAACGAAGCAGAATGGACCAAATTGTCTTAATTTGAACATATGCAAAGTTTTCACCAATACAACGATGCCGACCTATAAGAGGAAAGCAACAAAGTGAAGATTTAAATACATATTAAAAATACTGTTCTAATTGTTTAAAAATACTGTTCTAATTGTTTTTTGTTAGTTTGCCAAAGTTAATTCAATGAAACAAAATAGATATTGTCTTCAAGGAGTTTATATTCTACTGAAAAAAATAAAGGCCAATACACACGCCAACATAAGGTATACTGAGGAGTAAGACAACAATAATAAATGGGAATTGAGGGTGAGAAAAATCAGAGAATGGAAGTGATTGGGATCCTGCCTCTGCCGTGTGCTAGATGACCCTGGCATGTCATATCCCCTTGCTGGGCCCCCGGGATAGGAACTGGACTAAATCCACTTTCATGGATTTCACCTGTCCTCTAAGGGACAGGTGTGAGAAACTTCATGGAGGGGATAATGGACTACTGAGGCCACTGAAACAGAGAAACTCCCCAAAATGCTGGGAAACATTATTCCACCCATTTTATAGAGAAGGAAGCAGAGGCTCTGAAAAGTCAGCCTGCGCAAGGATCAGTGTACTTTCTGTGAGTGCCAGAAGGTGGAGTGAGCCCGAGCAGAGGAAATTCAAAGACGGTTAAGTCTGTTAGCCATGGGTGAAACTGAGAGAGTACAATGGAAATGTGGGCAGAGCTGAAGCTGGGACGTGTCGAGTAAGGAGGCTAGAGACTGGAGAGTGGGGCAATTTATTCTTAAAACAACTAGCTCCTAAACATCACAGGGTCTGGGTGATTAGGTGGGACTTTACTAGTCCTGGTGGAGAGAAATGTGAGGAGGAGCTCCACTGAAACTAGGAGAGAGTTATGATCATCATGGTCTGAATAGGTTGCCTAGGAATGAAGGGAGAGGGCCTAGGATGGAGCCTGGGGAGACAGTCTGCCCAGGAGTAGGGAGCAGATACATGCAAAGTCAAGAGAAAGGAGTTGGGAGAGAAGCGTCCCAACAGCCAATGGAGGGCAATGTGGCTGACAGCATCCAAGCTAGCGGAGGTCAAGGAAGGCAGACTTTGCCTGGTAACCTCTCACTGCTTACTCAGGGACAGCGCCCTGGGCCTAGGAGCGCAACTGCAATGCCTGAAGTGACCAGGTGGTGCCAGAATGAAGGGACAGAGGCAGCCTGGCTGAAGAGAGAACAGACCTGGGAGGTCCTGAGGAGGAGGCCACTTTCTCTTAAGGAGATCTGGGCATGTTCATAAGCCCTGGGGCAGCCAAGGAGAGCCTGAGCGTGAGAGGAATTCAGGAAGAGGGGCGAGGAATGGCCAGTGGGACAGAAGAGGCTGATAGAGTCGTTTATGCTTTCTCCAAGTTCCTTCCTCTTTGCCAGCTAAGCACTTTCTAATTATTGACTAAATCTACTTCACAATTTCTAGGGTCCTACTCCTCTCACTTCATAAATGTCCTTCTGAAGTTTGCTATGGAAAATTTTTTGATCTTAGAGACCTGGGAATAAAGCTGGACTTGGAGGCAGGAAGACCTAAGACCATATTTGGCCTCAGACACTTGCTAGCTGTGTGACCCTGGGCAAGTCACTTAATTTATGGTTGCCTCAGCACCCCCATCTGTAATAGAAGGAACATAACAGCATCTACCTCTAAGGTTGTTGTGAAGCTATTATTATTATCCTTACAATACAAAACCTGCTTTAAAGAGGGACACTTAACATGTGCAAACTATGAAAATAAATACAAAGTCTTTGGGGAATTCCAGGGTTATTTTTTTTAAGCAGCTACAAGAGCTTGCAAGAATTCCTGAAATTTTACCTAGTTTACATTAACTAATAAAAGATTATGTTTACTATGCTTTTACAAAGCTGTATGTATAGCAGCAACTTTAAAATGTGTTATGTGGGGAAAATGAACTGTTTGCTCAATATCATAACAATGATCAACTATAAAAGACTTAGCTCTCCTGACCAAGACAATTCCATCAGACCCATGATGAAAACTGCTGTCCGCTTCCAGAGAGACAGCTGAGAAACTGAGTGCAGACTGAAGCAGACCTTTTTTACTCTCTGGTTTTGTTTCTGTTTTCTTTTGCATCATGGCCAATATGGAAATGTTTGGCATGACCCCATATATAATAGCTATCAAATTGCTTGCCTTCTCAAGTAAGTGGGAATTGATGGGAGGAACAAAATTTGGAAATCAAAAAATTTTTTTAATTACTGTTAAAAAAATTTTTTTACCTGTAACTGGAAAATATTTAACAGAATAAAAATAATTAAAAAAAAACTTTTCTCATGAAAACCACTTTTTATGTAGAAATTCAAGAGCAAAATCAGAAAAACTGCTTCCCAACAGCAACAATTAATTGGTAATGTTCAATTAATTGAATATTTGGAGTGAGTACAAATAGAGATTATGTTTAAATAGAAATATTAATTACATCAGGTTCAAATGTAAATAACATACAAAATTCCTAACCAAAGAAGAGAAATTCCATAAGAAAATCCTGATCAATGATGAAATAGAACTAACAGATACAGTGGTACAGACTGCCCAAGACAACTCAGAATTCCTAACTCAAAGTCTGACTTCAGGACAGCATTTGGCATATACCCACCCTCTAAACCTAAACCTTTACCAAAGTATATTTGAAAAATTTCAGAGGTCCCAATCAACATCTCTAAACGGTGTACAGCTAAGTGGATGTGAGGGCTTTCAAAAGTAAAATTCTGACAATCCCAATGAAATAAAAAAGGCATAGTCATTTGAAGGAATCAGTGTAGCTGAATTCCAATTTTTAAAGTATGTGCAAAAAAGATAGGAGGGATAACACAGAGCCAAGAATAGAACAGAACCATAAAAGATGTAGAACAGCGCTTCTTAAAGTGGGTTTTGACACCATATGGAGTCAGACCCCTGATAAAATATTAAGGGAAATGGTGAAAAGAAGCTGAGGAGAGGGGGGACACTACTTCTAGACCTCAAACTATCTTGGAAAGCAGCAGTCAGTGTAACCAGATAGTTAAAGACAAGAGAGGTAAGAGAGAGTCGCAAGCAATAGGACTCAATAATCCAATATTTGATTAAGTGGAAAAAACCTCAATTACCTAAGAAAGAGCTCATGAGAAAAAAGAACCAACCACAGAGAAAACCGGAAAGCAGTCACGAAGCAATGAGCTCAGACCAGCACCTTAGAGCACATTTCACCATATAGTCTAAATGGATCCTCAATGTTAAAGATCACACTATAGAGAAAACAAGAAGAAAAGCATGTTCTGCATCTCTCAGGGACGGGTAAGAGACGTGTTCAGAGACAGTTACAAAAGAGAAAACATAACTTTGATTACTTAAAACTGAAAAGCTGCAGACAACATGAATGCACCTAAGAGAGAAAGTAGCTGAATGGGAAAAAGGTCTTTGTATCAAATTTCTCTGAGAAGGGTCTGGTATCCAAGATATATGAACAATAAATATAAACAAATGACATGAATAAGCACTTCTTAAAAAGAATTACAAAGTAGTCACAACCACATGGAAAAAATGCTCTGAATCACTGATAAAAAGAGAAATACATATTTAAACAACCCTGAGGTTTTACTTCGCATTATGCAAACTGGGAAAAATGACAACAGTTAACGTGGGAGGGGTCATGGAAGGAGAATCACAGGCTAAGATGTGGTTGGTGGAGCCATGAAATGGAGCAACTGTTTTGGAAAGCAATTGAAATTATACAAATGAAGTGACTAAATTGTCCATATCTTTTGAATCAGAGTCGTCTCCATTCCTGAGATTATCATACCCTAAGGAAACCATCAGTAAAAGTCTCCATGAACTCCAAAATATTTACAGCAGAACTTTCTGTGATAGCTAGCCCCAACAAATTGGGGCGTACAAATGTAATGGAGTAATACTGCACTGTCAGAAACTATGGATGTGATGAAGATAGAGAAGCAAGGAAAGAGCTCTATAAACTGATGCAGAATGAAGTCAGCAGAGCCAAGAAAAGAATATACACAACATCTAAAACAATGTAAATGAAAAAAATGATACCCCCAAAATCAAAAATAAATACAACAAAATTATAAACATCAAGCAGGACTTGAACAAAGAAGTGGAATGATAGCCCCAACCCAGCCCTTTACCGAAGAGGTCCAATGAGGAAACACTGACAAAATAAATAAAAATACAGTATCACACATAAAAATAAATAAGCGGCAGACTTACCAGCTCCAAATGGCACATAGGCAAACTTCTCACCCAATGCAGGATTATCCTGTAAGTATCGGTCAGGATTGAAGTCCAAGCGTTCTATCCAAAAGCCTTTAAGCCTCTGATTAACAGTAGGAGACACACACACCTGATGACCTGGAGGAATTGTATAGCCTGCTACAATCTGCAAGTTAAGGAAACACAATACATTTTTCTTTAGGCAACTCAAATTCCAAATTTATTTAATTTGATTGAAATCAACCCCATAAAATAAATAGCATCAATATACCGTTGTACATAATTTTAAAATCTAGCAAGATGGCAGGCTATTTAAACAAATAACATTATTTTATCATAAACTTACATTACAAGATTATATGGTAGATTTTCTCTGAACAGCAATCACTGCTAAGAAAGTACTATCAGGTATCACTTTCATCTTGGTCAAGTGTTTTCAAGAAGAGGTGTGTCCTGCCTGCAGAACGGGCACGAGCCGAGGGAAGTGCAGCACAGTGAATCCTGAGCTCCTGAGGACTGCAGTTCCAATCCCACCTCCCCTGGAAGCCCTTTCCAGACCTCCTTAAGCTTAGCACCCTTCCCCCTGCTGATAGCAATTTTTGTGAACAACTGTTTGCATGTAGGCTCCCCCACTAGGGCAGGAGTTAGTTGTCTTTCACCTTTCTTCAGATCCTCAGCATTCAGCACAGTGCCTTGCACACCACTGGCACCAATCAATGTTTGTTAACTGAATCTGACTCTCCCTAGGTGACCCAGACAAGCTACTCCTTCACCTCCCCAGGCCTCAGACTGGTCATCTATAAATGAGAGAGCTGGACTCAAAGGACCCTAAGGTCCCTGCCAACCCTACACAAAGAAACCTAGCCACGTGTTGGTTTGAAAATCTCAGATCACCAGAAACACTCACCTGGGGGGTTTTGGCCAATCTCATCATAGTCATTATAGGAGGTCTAAGTCTTAGTGTTTCTTTCAAACAGCGATCTAACACATGTAGATCTTTGAGCTAAAGAGAGAAAAATCTGTGAGCTGCTTTATTGATAACCAATAAAAGTAAAATTTCAAAGAAAACAGTATAAACTGTTTTTTTTTCTACTTGACTAATTCATTTTATGGTCTGCATTATTCTCAGTGGCATCTCAATGGCCAAGATGTAGAAGCACCTACTGCTGCCAAGAGGAAGAAGAGGAAAAAGGCACGCAGCTATACATGGACACAACTAGTCAGCCACTACAAGAAGTCTCAAGTCTAACACCTGACCCACACACCTCCAAAACTGCTCTTTGGGATCTATTTAGGATTATTATTTGAAACCAAAAGTCAAGCAAACCTGATCATAATTTAAAGAAGGCAAATCTTTTCCACAGACACTTTGTTGTTCCAAGAAACACTTTTCCTGGAGTGTTTTGTCTCTGGCCAAAAAGAAGCCCATCCAGGCACTTGTGGTTGAGGACGTGTGCTGTCCTGCCAACAGAAGTCCAATCAGCATCCCTGCAATCTCATCATCTGTCAGAGGGCGCCCATCCCTAAGGAAGCCAACCAGACAAACAACTTTAGCACTTGAACAGTCACACAGACACCTTAAAATGTCAACAAAATGTAAAAATCAATGGAGTTCTCAAGAGCCACGTTTTCTTTAATATCTTAAGTTCAAGTTCACATTTTCTTGGAGAAAATAGCAGAAAGAAAGGTTAAGGACAATGGAACTTATTTTAACCATTGAAAGTCCACTGGCAAAAAAAAAAATCACATTTCTCCATTCTTCAACAATTCAGTTCTTTATTTTTCACAATGCTGTAAACATTTTAGATAAAATAACATAATTCAATTTAAATTCCTACAAAGCAGTGCTAAAAACAAACTTTTGCCAGCGGACAAAAAGATAATACAATAAGCAAAATCATTAAGTAATTTATTTATTTTGGCTCAGTGCATCTGCCTCTAAACAGTTTTTACTTACTTGTAAGTAGACTCTAGTAAAGTTTGAAGAATATCATCATTTTTTTCTTCTGACTTCCTCCGTCTCTGGATCGCCTTATAGAAAATATTTTTGATTGCTCTATGTGCTTGGTCCCGGCGCCTGCAATTCAAGAATTATAAATTATGCAAAAATGTAGAAATTATTACAAATGACTAGTTTCAGGGCTTTTCATTTCATACAGAGTGATGAAATTCCAGCTGGGGGGGGAGGCATTTTAAAATGAATCTTAATATCCCAAACCTATTAGACACAGTGGCATTTATTTATTTATTCAGTAGCCACTCTTATACTGATCACTCCCTTGAAGGATTTTCCAATGTCAGTGAAAGCTGAATGTTGTGGGGTTTTTTAAACAGAATTTTACAATTCAACTGAAACACAGACTGCTTAATGAGGCAGTGCGATTTCCGATGTGAGATCTGCTTCTGCTTTCCCATGGATCCTCACTGCTTCATCACTCCCATCACTCCTCTTCTCCACTCTTTCCCTCCCCACAGAATCAGAATTGTTCCCTTTCATATCCCTCAAAGGAACTGATAAGTGGGCCAAAGCCCATTCTAGTTTCTCTGCACCCCAGCACCCAACTGAAACCCTGAACAATTAATCAACATCATGTGTATATTTTCTTTATTCAAGGCACTGCAATAGACGTTAAGTGCAAGCGACAGAAAGATATCAAACTCAGTTTGGTGCCTGCCCTCAAAGAGCTGCCAAACAGATAGTTTGGGACATGAGGCTAAAAAGATCAAGAAATGTCTAAGTCTATCACTGCTAAACAACTGGGACAAACAAATTCATGCACTACATATGTATCTTAGCTGTGCTAGTAAAAGGAGGCTTGATGAAGGAGGTAGAATTTGAACTGGATTTTTTTCAGAAAGAGGATTTACGTAAGTTAGGCATCAGGGAAAGACATTCAAGCAGGGATAACTGGAATCACAAGCAGGTACATTTGAGACAGTAATCTAAGAGGTTCATGCAGGGCCAGAAGACAAGACTATAAAATGGTGTCAGGATCAGATTAAAGATGGTTTTGAATCAGAAAATTAGGCAGACCTCATCCTGCAAAAATAATGGAGAGCATCACTGAAGATTTCTGATGCACTGTCAAGAGACATTCAAATGCCCACTTTTCCATGGCCTAAGGTAATTTTAAGATCCCTTCCAATTCTAAATCAATAATTTTATGACACAATCCAAAAAAAAATCAAAAAGCAACTACAGACTGGGGGTCCAATCAATTAGGATTATTGATTATTGTTTACAAATCAAATCTGGGTATAAGATGATAAGAACAGTAAGGTAAAAGCAATAGGATTACAAAAAGACATTATAAAAGGAAAAACAGAAATAACTATCAATGACAAGATATAAGGAAAAAGCCAAAGATGACTTTATCAGTCACAAGAGACATCCCCAGCATTTTGGAAAAAGTGTTCTCAACATTTTCTCTATCAATCATTAAGCATTTATTAAGCACCTATTATATTTTAAGCACAAGAGATACCAAAACAAAAAGGAAACAGTCCTTGTTCTGGAGCTTACACTCTATCATGAGATACAATGGACAGGTACAATGAACTTGGTGACCCTAAAAAATCACTTCACCTGTCGGCCTCTGTTTCCTCATCTGTAAAATGGGGATAATAGCCCCTACACCTCACAGGGTGGCTGAGGGTCATATGAGATAATATAAACCTTAAAGTGCTATTTACACATTAGTTATTATATTGTTATTACCATTACTTTTATACACAAGTGAAAAATACAGAATTATCACGAAGTAATTTTGGCAGGGAGGATAAGCAGCTAGGATACTGGGAAAAGTATCCCTGGAGAATGGCACTACTGCCAAGCTGGGAAGGAAACAAGGGACTGGGAAGGTGGAAGTGAGGAGGAGGATGCCCACCCTGGGCACAGAGATAGACAACAGAGAGAGTCCAAAGATCAGCAAGGTCAACCTGGCCAAGCCACCAAGGACTGACTGGGAGAGCAGAGGCAGGTGGAGGCCAAGTTGTGAAGGGCAGTTTATACTTTAGAGACAATGAAGAGCTGAAGTTTGGGAGAGAAGGGGCGGGAGGGGACAGCGGGATACCTGCTCCTGGGTGCAGGTGTACAGGCAGAGGCTTGGCCAGGAGACCAGGTAGTGGCTACCGAAGCAGTCCAGGGAAGAGGTGACATGAGCCAAAAAGAAGATGGACACTATGTGGGCAGAGATGTTTTAAAGGGAGAAACTACAAGATTTGGAAACTGAAAAGATGGTTGGTAAGAGTGAAGAACTAAGGACACGCCTAAGTTATAAACCTGGGTGACTGGGCTCACCAAATACATGGCAATTTAGAAAAGTGATAAGAGGAGTAAAAGAGGAGTTCTGTTAAGGACACGTCCAGTTTGAACTAGCAGGTGGCTGGTAATGAAGTCCTGGGGCTCAGGAGAAAGACCAGGCTGCACATACAGACCCAGGAGCTACATGCAGAGCATAATTAAATGCACAGCAGCTGATGAAGTCATCAAGTAAGAACAAAAAGACAGAAGAGAGGCCTAGAGCCCTAAGGTGTCCCCACAAGGCCAATGCAAATGACAGCCACAACAAAACAGCATTCACATAGCCCTCTAAGGCTTGCAAAGCCCTTCATGGACTCCTGGAAGGTGGGTGCTATCTGAGCCCCATTTCACAGAGGAAGCAACTGAGACAAATAGCTGAGTCAGGTCACATACAGAATGCTTGAGGCCAATTGTAAACTCAGATCTTCCTGAGCCCTGGTCCAGCACCAACTCACCTAACTAAACTCCTTTAAATGAGCTCAATATTCAAAGGAGTCCTGCGGTAATTTGTTTTTAACTCTAACTTTCATTTCTCAAATTTTCCCAAAGTAGGGCATACCAATACAGTAAATGGATGCTTGGGTTCACCTTCCACCTGCCACATACTAGCTCTGTCACCCTAGGAAGTCCCTTCTCCACATCCCAAACACTTTGAAACTGAAAGTGATGCTCATCTAACAAAAGTGAAATCTCACACTGGGAGTTCCCTCTGCCAATGAAATTGCCAGTCCAGACCAAAAACAACAACACACCACAAAAATTCCAAGTCAGATGAACCAGGTTGTGTAGGAAGTACCTGAAACTGGGCAGAGGCAGCCAGCCTGGCAGGAGCCAGGCGGCATGGCTGAAGCCCCCATCCAGGTCTGCGTAGAGCTGCGCCACTTTCTCATTCAGCTGGCTTCTGATCTCTTTTCCATGTAAACAGTGGCTAGCCGTGAGGATGATGAGCTCAGAAAGGGCTTCAAACAAATCTGAGGAAAAGAGACAGAGTCCATCTTGAAGCACCCTCCTCAGAGACTACTGAGACATCCCTTGGGCCCACCCTATTCCTTACAGGACATTCAAAAATGAAGATGACCACTGTATGGTTTTTACAAATAAGGCAGGGCCCTCACTACCACAGGGAAGTGACACAGCTCTTCTAGGCTAGGCTAGCAGGGCACAAAGCCCTGGCAGGTTCTACGGAGCTTGAAAGATTCCATTGTCCCATCAGTGGGCAGGAGCCACTGGCTGAAGCTGGGCCTCAATAAGGAAGTCAGGACTCATCACTGGCCGACCACTGAGTGATGGATGAATCACTGGGACTGAACTGGAAACCAAGAAAAACAGGCAAGGAAAGATGGGCACTCAAAATCACTCCTCTAAGACCATCAACACCTCACTTATCTGGCAAGCACAATTAAGACTCAGCTGAGCACCATTAAAATATAACTTGTAAAAAAAAAAAAAGGCTTCTCAGCAATACAGAGCAAGTTAACTAAGTGTTGCATGCTGTACTCTCATAATACAAATCCTCTTATTTGAGAGGTGGCTATTAAACTTGGCTATCTGGTCTTCCCATTCCAAAGCTAACTGGGTTCAAACAGAAATGTTTTGGTATTTTAATTGTTGGAGGACAAGAAAGAGAAACAGACACATCTGGCAATGCAAGGAAAAAAGGACATAGAAACTTTAATTTTTTTTTACACAAAAATAAAGGCAAAAAAACTATATATAAAAGTATAAATAAAAGCAAAATTTACTCTGAAGTGCAGAAGGACCCAATGGTCCCCCAACAGTCCTAAGGACATGCCTGTGCTATGCTGCACTGTAACTCTGCATCTACCTGGCAGTGTTAAATGTTCACTTTATTGAAATCACAAATAAATCATTTTGAAAACATTTCCAGCATCATGGGTAAACTCATGTTTCTGGCTGATAAATAAAGATGGAAAATTAACTTATATGAATTATATTTTCTCAATGATGCATTATCATATAGAATTACTCTCTGAAGTTTATTTTGAATGTTTGAAGTTTAAAACTTGATCCTTATATGAAAACTAAAATTAGTTTCCTATTTTGAGAAGACTTCTTTAAATGACTTCTACATTTATCTCTATCCTAAATTTTATCAAGTTTTAAATCATAAATTTTACATTTATCCTTATGTATCTAAGCTAACAAATTGTGAACATATTACTTTAATTTTAAAGTTACATTACATCCAAGTAGTCATAAAGTTTTCTACTCAAGATTTTCAAGTTTATGCTAATCATTTAATTTCCATTTTATTCAAGTTATTTTTTAAAACACTGCAATGTATCTAACAAATTCCTGTTAAAGAATTGGGGGGAAGGAGCAGGGGAGGCCAAGGGTGAGCTAGAAGGAGGAAGGATAAAAATGTTAACCTCCCCTAAAAAGAAAAATCCCTATATTAAAATAATATTCAAAATCCAAGCAGTAATATTAGGAAAAAATTTTAAATCTTGCTTACTTTTTTCTCCACTTTCTCCCCAGCTTTCAAAGTATTCCCTTGTTTCTTTTTCAATTATCAAAACATGTTGTTTAAAATGGGCTATATTAAGGCCAGTTTTTAACATTTTCTTTTGTTCCAAGAATACCTTCAAAAAATGAATTAGATATTAAAATACCAAGGAGAAACACATTTTTTTTATTATAAGAAGTCTACTTAATGTATCTCTCACAGAAAACTATATTCTGAAAAAGAGAAATACTTTTTTTTAAAAAAGCAAAATCGGCAACATACAGCCCTAAACAAGCTACAAAATGGCTGTCCTCCCCCCTCTACTAGCACTAAATGCTTCAAGCTGCTCTGTCTTAAATGCCTCCTCTCACTGAAGCACTCCATGCTTCAAACCTATCCCCTCCAACCCACCCACTACCTCAGCCAAAAAAACCAAACCAACCAACCCCAAACCCTCCTAATTTTCCACTGATTCAGTATGGTCATCCTCTTCCCTTCTTCACTTTCTTTGTGTCCTTATACATCTCCTCTCCCCAAGTCTTACTAACTCTAGGCTACTAATTAGTAGCAATTGTTAAAATATAGTCCTACATTAAAGAACTAGACTAGATTCCTTAATTAACATACAATAAGCATTTTGAGAATGATTAATGTTAACTGGCATTCTAGGTTAAAACATCTAGCTGATATTAATCCCCAGAAAGTAGCACATACTGGGTTTGGCACATCATAACCAACTCCTTTTCCAAAGACTGGAGTTGTGAGCCGACTGTACACATCTTCTGCGTTCAGGTCTTCATTCTTGCTGTTGAAGAGCAGGGCAGCAGCATCACTGCCAAGGAGGTACGTGAACTTCTTACCCACCATTGTAAAACTAAATACAGGTCCATACTGGGAAGGAAGAAAGTATACACAGTAACATGATCAAGGAAACAGAAACAAAATTCTCATTAATTTTTCTATACTGTAAAGATCAGAAGACATCTCAGAAATAATCTAGTTCATTCATTACTTGAAATACAAAATCATTCTACAGCAACTCTAACAAGTCAATAGCCAGCCCCCACATGCAGACCCCCATTAACAGGAATATCACTATTTCTTCGGGTAACTTTTAGATAGGCCCAATGACTGAGAAGCTTTCTTTTATATTGTGCCATGATATGCCTTTCTACAACTTAACCCTAACTAGGAACAAATGTATCTTGGAGAGCTCCTCCCTCAGCCTCCACATCATTTATTAATCAGCTGGCAGTAGGTTTTCATCATGTCACATCTCCACCCCCATTTTTCAGCTGCTTTTTAATGTGTTAACTTCCTCATTAAACTGTAACCTCCTCAAGGGCAGGGGCTACTTTTTGCCTTTCTCTGTATCTCCAGCTTTTAGTAGAGTAGAAGCTTAATGCTAACTGGCACATAGTAGGAGCTTAATGCTTACTGAATGACTGACCTTAAAGGACAGAAGTGAAAGAACTTGCCCAGGGCCACAAAGAATCAGAATTTGAAAACGGATCTTTCTGCCTGCCTGTCCAGGGCCTCATGCAAGACCCCACTGCCCTAATCCATCCATCTGGTCACTTATAAAACAGTTTGTACCTCCCTACAGTGGCTAAGAAGCCCAACCCCCAGCAGGACTTCCAGAGGTAGGGGTTTCCTACTGACCACCATCAGTCAGGTAAGGGGACCTCAGTAAAGTTTCAGCAGTTAGGGAGTAAAGAGAGAAGCACTGAGGAAAACTGAGTCTGAGTGGAGAGAAAAAGTGTGTGAAAGACACTGAAAAGGGGGATAAATAGGTTATCAAGAATCCTGGGGTGAACGAATGAAGAAAAACCTAAGGAAAGCTAATCTAAATTGTATAGACCCACAAGGTTGTTTGGCTTGACTCAAGCAGAAGACTCACCTTCTCATAGGCATTTTCTAGAAACTCAATAGGACTTTTCCCAAATGCTATTGCATGTCCAATGAAAGGAATAGGAGAGAAGATATAGGGTGGATGTTTCTGGAAGAGAAAAAAAAGCGCACATAACTCCTAAACCATGTAAAAGGGGAACTCTGAACAACTTCTGGAGCTCCAGCACCCACAGAGAAGCTAACCTCCCGCTGAGGACAGCCCAGCAGCCTTGCAGGGAGCTGCCAGCACGGCCAGCACAGTGCGCTGGGAGCTGAGCCCAGGCCCTCATGAGTTGCGGTTTTAGCCCCAGGGCGGCCAGGCCAGCAGCCAGCTGGAGGGACCCCAGAACACCAGCAGCTGTGGCAATTCCAGAATTATCAACACAGATATGCCTAGGACAAAGCGAGAGGTTAGTGCCCTATGAAACCAGTATTTAGGGAACACATTGGCTTCTTCCCCTGGGAGCGCGAAGTGGCTGAGGAGAAGCAGCACAGAGGCCATTTTGCAGCTTCACTGGCAGCTTCAGCTCCTCGTCTGCAAACTGTAGAGAAATCCAGCAATCAGTCTTGGGGGTTAATCGCTCTTGCTTTAACCTGCTTGGATCTAGATTGTGGTCTGGGGGGGAGGTCTGGAGTGGGTATCCAGCTTGCCAGAGTGTGTGGAGGCTTCACTGAGGCCACCCAACCTGCGGAAGCTGTGAAGCCCCCACGTTTGAGATGGAAGCTCCCCTGTCTGGTGGCAGAGTCCTACTGTGGCAACAAGCCCAAAAGTCAAGTAAGTGAGTGGCAACATGCCAAGGCAAAGGAAACAAATTAAACAGAAAAATTCAACATTAGACTCCTATTCTGGGGGCAAAGAGGATCAAAGCATGGAACAGGAAGAGGACTGTGAGGTCAGAAGTCCTGCACCAAAAGCCCCAAATGAAAATATGAGCTGGTTACAGTCTATAGAGGACCTTAAGAAGGATTTTTAAAAATCAAATAAGAGAAAGAGGAAAAATTGGGAAGAGAAATGAGAAGGATGCAGGAAAAGTATGAAATGAGAGTCATCAGCCTGACTGAGGAAAATAACACCCTAAAAAATAGACTAACTCAAATGGCAAAGGAGGCTCAAAAGGGCAATGAGGAGAAGAATGCCTTAAAAACTCAACTTTGCCAGATGGAAAAAGAATTTCAAAAGCTCACTGAGGAGATTCATTCCTTCAGAGTTAGATTGGAGCAAATGGAAGCTAGTGACTTTATGAGAAATCAAGATGCTGTTAAACAGATCCAAACAAATGAAAGAATAGAAGGCAATGTGAAATATCTCATGGGAAAAACCACTGACCTGGAAAATAGATCCAGGAAAAACAATTTAAAAATTATTGGACTACCCGAAAGCCAGGATCAAAGAAAGAACCTAGAAATCACCCTTCAAGAAATTCTCAAGGAAAATTGCCCTGATGTTTTAGACCAGAGGGGAAAATAGAGGTTGAAAGAATCTAGAGATCACCTCCTGAACAAGATCCCAAAAAGAAAACTCCTAGGAATATTATAGCCAGGTTCCAGAATTCCCAGATCAAGGAGAAAATACTACAAGCAGCCAGGAAGAAATAATTTCAATATTGTGGAAATACAAACAGAATAGCACAGGACTTGGCAGCTTCTACACTGAGGGATTGAAGGGCTTGGAATATGATATACTGGAGGTCAAAAGAGCTGGGATTAAAACCATGAATCACCTATCCAGCAAAACTGAGTATCTTCTTTCATGGGAAAATATGGTCATTCAGTGGTATAGAGGACTTTCAAACATTCTTGAGGAAAAAACCAGAGTTGAATAGAAAATTTGACATTCAGACACAAGAAGCAAGAGGTGCTTGAGAAGGTAATCAGGGAAAATAAATCAAAAGGAACTTATCAAAGTTGAACTATTTACATTCCTACATGGAAAAACAATAACTGTGACTGATGAAACCTTTCTCATTATGAAAATAATTGAAGAAGGGTATATGGGCATATGAATACTTATGTGAATGTGTGTATATATGTTTACAGGTATACATGGATAGAGGGCACAGATCAAATTTGGTGGGAAGATACGTTAAGGGGTGAAGTTAAGAGGTGAGAGAGGAACGTGGTGAGAGGAAATAGGAAGAGACGGGGCGGGGTGTGTGTAAACTATCTCATGTAGAAGAAGCATGGGTAAGTGATTGCAGGAGAGGGGAAAAACAGGAAGGGAAAAAGGCAAAACCATATTCTCATTGAATTTGGCTCAGGGAGAGAATGACATACATACTAAATGGGATATCTCACCCTGCAGGGGAGTAGGGGGAAAGGGGATGAGAGGGAGCTTGATGGAGAGGAGGATGTTCTGGGGGGGAGGGGAGGTTGGAAGTACCCACTTTCGAAGAGGGACAGAATCAAAGTAGGGAACAGACCAGGTGGGGGGTGGGATGGGTGGGAGGGAACTATAAACAGTCTTTTACAATATATCTGTTGGGGCCCTTTAAGACTCTACCCGAACTCTGAGAACCCATGGAAAACTCAGGCAAATGACAGAGCAACTCAGGCTAGGGTTAGAGGCACCTGAGCATATGTCCTGCCCCGTGATTTCGGGGTATTGAGCATATGCTGCTAACAGGAGAGCACTCCCCTGCCATGAGAAGCCTGCTACTGCTGAGGCACATGGGGGAACAGAGTCGGGGGAGGGGAAAGGAGATAAAAGGAGGGAAGTGAGGTGAAAGGTGGGAAGAAAGAGAAAAGAGGATTGTGAACAAGAAAGAGATTAAATGGCAAGATACATCACATCTTGGTGTTAGGACTCCTTTGTCTGTTTGGGAGGAGCAGGCTCCCACAGGAGTTCATGGAGGCGAACCAGAGGTCACAGTGGGGCGACTGGGAAAGGAACTCTCCGAGGGGTCATGGTGGGGCAACGATAAGGGTCGTAGTAGGGCAACCAGAATAGAGGAAGGCAATTGGAGTGCCACAGAGGCGGCTGGAGAGGTGAGTATGGCATCAGCCCAGTAAGGTGGGCCCTTGTATATATCTACTATGGTAATGTTCTGCATAGCTATACATGTACAACACATACTGAATTACTTATCTTCCCAGAAGGAGTGGGTGACAAGGGAGGAAGGGAATGGATCTGAAATTCGAAGTTTTAAAATTAAATGTTTCAAATGTATATAAATACTATTATTAATACTATTTTGCATGTAATTGGGAGATAAGATGTGTAGGCATTGGGGCACAGAGATTCACCTTGCCCTAATGGCAAAGTCGAAGGGGATATGGGAGAAGATATGGGAGAGAGCAGATTGGATGAGGGGATATCTTGTGGGACTGCTATTCTGGGGTGGTGGGTAGGAGAAAAATGGGGAAAAAATTGTAACTCAAAATCTGGCTGAAATGAATGATGTAAGGCAGAAGTTAATAAAGCATTTGTTTAATTAGTTTTAAAAAAGAGCATAACTTAATTTTAGACCCATTTACAACAGAGTTTTTAAAAATTCAATATAAATGGTCACTAAAACTTAAAGAAAAAACACAAAGGATGAAAGTGATTTAAGAATGGCAAGACATCAGATATTGTAGAATAGTCATTATAAGAACACACAGCACAGAATGGAAGGGCACTGCAATTTCAGATGCTGGACACAGCTGAGGACACTGCAAAAACTACCCCTATAAATTCGGGACAAATTATCAGTCACAAAGCAAGAACAAAAAGGGGGAGGGTGTCATGTGTGTCCTTGCCTCCAATTTCTCCTAACACTCTGAATTTCAGTTCCAGAACAGTAGTAAATGGAGAATGGATAAAGAAAGATCTAAATATTAAAACTAGGATAGAAAGGAACAAAACAAAAGCAATATCCATATCAATGAACAAAGAGTACATTCCAGAACATTAGAAGCTAAGTAAGCAAAAAAAGAAAAAAAGGAGGCAGGATTAATATAAATTTCCCTTTAATAATGAACTCCAGGCAACCAACCATTAATAACCCTTCTGGTAGCACCAAACGAGACTGTGAATGTTAAAGTAAGTTTCCCAGATATCAAGGTTGTGATCAATGGTGAAGAAAAAGCATGCTCCTTCCCTCCTACCATCGGGCACACGGCCATCCTCCCACCCAAGCGCATCCCAGACTCTCCTCTGGCACTGGCTCCACACACCCACCTGCACCAAGCTTCTCCCAGTCTCCAGCTGAGGCAGGCGGAGCAACGCCCTGGCTGTCCTCCCCACTCCCATCCAAGCCCAGGCCTAAGTCATCAACTATCACCCCCACGGCTGCACCCTAGAAACAGGAATGACTTATGGAATCCAGCGGGACACTGGCCTGACAGCCCTTCACTGGCGGGCCCTCCTTCCTCCTTTGTCTTCCCTCGCTCTTCTCTCTCAGTCTGCCCCTCTTCTCTAATCCCCCCCTCCTCTATTTCTCAGGGTCCCCCTCCCTCTCGCAGTCGGTGGCATCCGCATGCCGTCACCCCCACGAGGACAGCCCCAGCCTCCTCCCCCCCACCTCAGTCCAGGTGACTGCCTGCTGACCTTAGCGCGGAGGGCCCCCCTCACTGCTCCTACAAGAGAATCTCTAACTTGTACAATGAATCCCGTTGCATCTGTGCAAAGTCCGTTCGCTCTGCCCCTCTTGGTGAACAGTCCCCCCACATCCCATCCCAGGGCTGCAGGATAAAAGCAGTGTCCGGTGCGGCTCCACGGGGTGGGGTGGGGGGGCGCCCCGAGACGTGAAGGGGCGCGGGGCCTTAGGGAGGCAAACCTGAGTCACCATAAAGTCGCCCCCTTAGACGAGCCCACCTTTGGAGGCCCCCAGGAGAGCGGGCCTCCGGGGTCGCTCTTCCTCCGTCCCTGCCCCCCCCCCCCGGGTTGCACCATTAGCCCTCGGTCCCGGCCCCTCCCCCCACCCGGGACGGCTCTCCGTGACCTTACGTACCCCTTGCCCGGCCGGCTGCTCCGGGCTGCCCAGGCCGCGGCGCAGCAGGTAGGCCAGGCTGAGCGTGCAGACGCAGGTGGCCAGCACCGCCGACAGCCGCCCGCTGCCCATCACCGCCTCCGCGGCGCCCTCCAGCATCCCGAGCAGCGCCATCGCCGCTGCCCACCACAGACAGAAGGATAGACAGACCTGTGCACAGGTGAAAGCCGGGCTAGGGCGGCGGGGCCACGCGCCGGCCCTAGAAGTCCCAGGCCCCGCCCCCCGGTCCAGGCTCGCGCTACGGCTACCGCACACGGAGAGGGGCGGGGCTCTGCCCGGGCCCCGCCCCCGCACCGCCTCCGGGACTCAGCGCTCCCTCCGAGCGCGTCTCCCTGCGCCACTGGGGGCAAAGGTCGAAGCGCGCCTCGGGGCTGGAGAGAGCGGGGGGGCTACATGCTCGCGAGCCTGCGGGTTTGAGGAACGCTCGCTGATGTTTCCGGAGGAGCGGGGAGCGATCCCTGCGAGACCATACCGAGGCACTACTTTTTGCGGGGGAGGGGAGGAGGCCGGTGGAAGGCATCTCACGGAGCCATTTCTCGGACGCCGTGGAGTCAGCCACCTGACGCGCGGCCGCGGCTCTGATTGCTCGGGCTCGGCCTGAGGTGATGTCGGCTTATGTGACGTCACGGTCACCATGTGGAGGGGGTGTGGCTTTACGTAATCACACTTGCAGGCTCCCGGGCCAAGGGACGCCCCCCGCTGGTGGGCGGAGCGGGGACGCGGGCGGAGCCTAGAAAGCTCCCTGCAAAAGTGACAGTCCGCTGGCACCAGAAAACGCTCCATAAATAAGAAGATGCCCCGGAGGGCGGGAACAGAATGGCAGTGACCCCGCTCCACATAATGCGGACCTCCCTGACCCTCCCGACCGGGCCGTGACTTAATGCCCCCATTTTACAGAGGACGTGTATGACGTACACAGCTGTGCAGTCCTGTCCGACCCTGAGAACCCCTCGTGGTGTTTCCATGGCAAAGATACCCGAGGGGGTTGCCATTTCCTTTACCAGTTCATTCTACAGATGAGGAAACTGAGGCAGACAGGGTGAAGTGACTTGCCCAAGGTCACACAGTTATGAAGTGTCTGAGGTCACATTTGAACTCAGGGAGATGAGTCTCCCTGACTGCAGGCCGGGCGCTCTGTGCACCGTAGGGCCCCCTAGCCGCACTACCGTGTGCATGCACCTCCTTTGCACATGGTCTCCCCCCTTTTCCCCAGTGTGAGTTCCTAGAGGCAGGGTCTGTCTGTCGCCTCTTTTTGCGTCTCCATCCGTGTGTAGCACACTGCCGGCACACACGAGAAGCGCTTATGAGCTAGACTGAGTCTGGGGAGGGCCCCCCGGAGTGACTGCCCGGGCCTTAGGGAAAGGACTTGGGCAGCAGAGCCAGGCAGGATCGCAGGGAGGAGACCAGAGAGGGCTGCGGGTGGTGCGGCGTCTGTAAGAGAAGGGGAGTGAAAGGAGCCCGTGCAGCTGGAAGCCCTGACCTCCCGTGGACGCTGCCGAGTGGGTGAGTTCTGGTGAGGACTTGAGATGGACGTCCGTGTGGAGGGGGAGGGTGGTGGTGCCGGGCAGGGATTGACTGTGACGTGGAGGAGAATGGAGATGGAGAAGAAACAGTTTCACACACACACACACAAAAAAGCCAGGGAGGAGAGAATATCTTGGAATTAACAGTGTCAAAGGCTGCAGGCAGAATTGAGAAAAGGTGTTTGATTTGGCCATGAAGACGTCATCAGAGGATGTAACAAGAAGGCACTTGAAGAAATTGAGTTAGGGAAGTCAGGGTGGCATGGCTGCACCTATGCCTTGGGGGAAATCCTTTGGCTGCCTTCTGGAGGATGGATTCGACTGGGGAGAGACTTAAGGCAGGAAGCCCATAGAGTCTGGGCAAGAACTGAAAGCCAGACTGCAGGAGAGAGGAGAGGACTCTATGTGCCACCTCTGTGCCTCAGCCCTTTCTGTCACCCCCTCTCTCACCTCTGCCTCTAGCTTCCCTCAAAACTTGGACACTGCATCCTATGGGGCCTCCCCCTTAAAATATGTCATATTTATCTTCAATAGCTAGCAAAAATGATCTGGCCTTACTCTTCCAGAACAAGCTCTGCCACCCCTGAGTTATCGGGGATGTGTCTTCTCTAATAATATCGGCTTAACCTCCATCACCACCTCCACTGTTATCTACCAGTGAGTGACAAGCCCTCCAGTTTCATTTAAGTACTTCACATCAATTTGCATTTAGAGTGGGATATTTACTTCAAAGATATAGCAGTAACAAGCATATCCCTCATAGTGCCTTGGGGCACAGTTTCCCCTATACTATTGCTACTGAGAACACACCATCCTCCTTGTCATCCAAACTCTTTCCTTTTGGGAGAATACCATCTCATTTGGCCCCATTTCTACAAAGTGATGGTGCTGCTAAAGTTGATTCCAAATGTGGCATTGAGGCTATATAGATGAATCCTCAATTCAGCTACTCCAGGCTGGATCCTATACTGCTGAATGTCCCAACACCTGGATGGCTCATTCTCCTGACTTTTTGAATCTCCCAAGGCTGGAGGCCTTCATTTCCCTCACCTAAAAGAAAGGAACAAACGTAAAGGCAATGGCCCAAAGCCTCTCCCCATGTAATATCACCATTTCTCACCAGTCATAATCATTGAAGTGATCAAAACCAAAAAGAAGAAAACCAGCCAGCCATTCAAGTATGTGCTTCTGTGGGTGAGAGTGTTGAGCACATCTCCCTTCCCTCCCCCAACTGATCAGTGAGCAGGAATTTCAGCCTAGGGTAAAAACCCAGCGGGAGATTTCTCTATCCTCCCCCCTCTCCTGCCCCCCTCCTGATCACCTGATCTGGATTTCTCCATCCCTTGTCCCCTGCCCCCCCTCCTGATCACCCCATCTCCACTCATTCTAGGCTCCCTGTCTCTCAGCCTAGGGTAAACTTCATGCGCGGGAAATTCAGATGTACACTGACCAATCACTGATTGTAGTTTCAGCTTAGGTAACCTGAATATTGAATCTCTTTAAAAACCTACACACTGTCCATGCCAACTCACTGTCTGATCTCAGTATGTGACCCCGTCAGTCCCGCCGTAATAAAATCCACTTCCAATTTTAATCTCGGGGATCTTTTGCCTCACTCCATCATGGAACTCAATAAGAGGAGGCTTAGACTTGGGAGAAAGAGTATTGTGTAATGAGAACAATGGGAACACTGAGCATAACAGTTTAACTAGAGTATAGAGTTTAAAGCTTCAAAATTTGAAGCTCAAAATCTTACAAAGATGAATGTTGAAAACTATCTTTACATGTAACTAGAAATAAATAAAATACTACTAAGTAAAGTTAACCCTCTTTCTGTCAAGAGCAGCAGCATCCTTCCAGTCACCTAGGTTTACAACCTCAGAGGCATCTTATACTCAACCCTCTTTCATCACATGTGTCCCAGTCTTGGTTCTCCCCATCACCCGTTATTCCACCTCCTCAAAATTTCTCTCATCTGACCACAGTATCTGAGTATTACCAGCACCAGAGTGCAGTCTTCCATCATGCATGGCCTTGCCAATGGCTATACCTTCTCATGCTCTACACTCCAGCCTACACACCACTACAGCATACATATTCCTAAAACACAGGTCCAATTAGTTATGTCCCTCCTCTGATATGGAAGCTGGAGCTCCCTTTTTTAAGGATAAAGTACAAAGGACTCAGTTTGACATTTAAAGAGTTTCACTATCCAACATTCCTTTCTAGGCCAATGACATTCCAATCCAAAGGGCCACTTACTGTTCCTTCTTTGTAACATTGCATCTTCTGTTTTTGTACCTTCAAACAGCCCTTCTCACATAGCAGGCACTTCATCAATGCTTATTGATTAAGATTGGTCCTCTTGCCTGGAATGTTCTTTCCCCTCCCTTTAGCCTCTTGGAAGCCTTGAAATTTCAGAGACTGAAGTGCTAGATCCTGTATCAGGGCCCGGTTCATAGTGCCCAACCCCTACCAAACCATTTATTTTTTAAATATATCCTGTATTTACTTGTCTGGGAGCATGTTGTATCCCCCAGTATGACCTAAGTAAAACCAAGAACGTTTTCACTTTTGTTTTTCTATCTCCAGTGTCTTTCATCATACCTGACACATAGTAGTTGAATGAAAAAAAATTAAGTATTAAATATTGTTTGCTACTTAGGGCAACTAGATGGAACAGTGGGCAGAGCACTGCAGTCCTGAGTTCAGATGCAGCTTCAGATACTTAACTAGCTGTGTGTGAAGCTGGGCAAGTCATTTCACCCTGTTTGCCTCAGTTTCCTCCTCTGAAAAATGGGCTGAGAAGGAAATGGCAAACCACTCCAGTGTTTTTTCCAAGACCCCAAAACAGAGTTACATAGAGTCAGACATGACTGAAACAAAACACCAACAAATATGCTATTTGTAACTGGGATACAAACAGAAAAGTGAGGTCCTTCAGAAGGAGACAACACCTATAGGAGAATGGAGCAATAGGGCAAATGGAAAGGTCCTGGGGACCACAGGTGGAGGCAGCAGAGCAGACAGGTCCCGCTATCCTAAGGAGGGCAACTTATAGACAAGTAGTTATTTTTCCATTTTGTGGTTGATAAAACTGAAGATCAGGGGGGGTTAAATGTCTTTTCCATAGAGATATAGCCACTAAAAATGTCACAGGCAGAATTAAAAATCAGTTCTCCACTAAATAGAAGTTCAGTCTTTCTATCAGTCAGTCAATCAACAAGCCTTTGTTAAACACCTATTACGGAACAGGCACCATGGGAAACACTGGGGATGTAGAGAAAGGCAAAAAATAAAAAGTCCCCCCTCTCAAGGAGACGACCACTTAATAATGGAGGAGATGATTTGCAAACAACTATGTATAAATACAACATATACAGGATAAATTAGAGATAATCATAAAGACAAGGCATTAAGATTAAGTAGAACCGGGTAAAGCTTCTTGCAGAAGATGGGATGTTAGCTGAGACTTGCAGAAGCAGGGAAGGTGGGAGGCAGGGATGAGGAGGGAGAGTGTTCCAGGCATCAGGTACATTCAGGGAAAATGCTTGGAGTTGGGAAATCGATCTTAAGAGTATGTGAATGAGAGTGAGGAAGGTGTAAGAAGTTTGAGAAGGGAGGAAGGAACCAAGTTAGGAAGAGTTTTAAAAGCCTAACAGGATTTGATATTTCACCCTGGAAGTAACAGAGAACTAGTGGAGCAGATTGAATGGCCAGGTGATATGGTCAGATATGCACTTAAGGAAGATCAGTTTGACAGTGACCATAGCATAGATCTAAGGCCAGCTGACCTGCTTGGGGAAGGATGACCCCAACTCTCTCCAGTTGGGTGGCTCTTATTTTATCTACAGCTACAGCTTCTGCCCTGGCAGAGAACACATTCTCTTCACTTCCCTTGCTGGCCCACTGTGTATCTTCCCATTACCTCTTCCCTCCCTCTTTCACTTCCTCATTCTCCCTCCCAATCAAACTTGAAGGTTTCATCGAGTGACCAAAGAAACAGATCACAGAATCATTGTTTCAGAACTGGGAAGGATATTTAGAAACCACCGAGTTCAAATGTGTAATTTCTGTGAGAAAGAAACTGAAGGTCCCCGGAGGCTAATTGTACAATATTTGTATGACTATACCTATTGAACCCATCCTCTGTGAAGCTTTCCCTGATTCTTAGAGTTGCCTCCGTTCTCTCTAAATTAATTACCTTGTAGTCCCTCATCTCTGCAATTTTATTTCTGCAAAATGTCTTTGGAGTTGCATTCATATGGTTCCTGGATATCCTGGTAGACTACCAAATATTTAATATTATTTTGAATTTTTCTAATTTTATATATTCATGGTTATTTTGAATAGATTTTATCTGCATAAGCTCTTCCTCTTGGGTTTTGTTGGTAATGTACAGGAATTCTGATGATTTATTTTACATCCCAAAACTTTGATGAATTTGTTAGTTGTTTTAATTAATTTCAATTACTTCTCTAGAGTTCCCTATATTGACCATATCATCTGCAGAAAGAGATAGTTTTGCTTTCCCTTTGCCTATGTTTATTCCTGCAATTTCTCTTTCTTGTTGTATCTCTATACCTATCGTAGTTAGCACTACATTAAATACTAGTGAAAATGAACATCTTTGCTTTTCTCCCAAACTTTTGGGAAAGCCTTCTAACTTTTCTTACTTACAAGGAATGTTTGCTTTTGGTTTTAGATAGATTGCTACTTTAACAAGGAAAAGTGGAAGGGACGGGTATGAGTTCCAACCTCCTCTTGTCTCATGGGAAATCAGGCACTGCCTCGGGGCCCCTTGGTTCAGTGGCCGCTCAGTGCCCATGGGAGATGAAGAGGTGCTGACGGCCACAGTCCAGTTGCCGGCTCACAAGGATGTCTGTCACAAGACCGCTCGCTTGATGAGCAGCAGCTGACATGGCTGGTTGGGGCGGGGCATCATTGGTACACCTTCCCCAGGCACGAGGAATGCATGCCTGAATCGTGCTCTACATAAGGAGCCTGCTTTCTTCCTCCAGCGGCTGCCTGTGTGACCCTCCTTCGTAGAATAAACTAGAAGTAGTTTCTCTCCCTCGCCTCTGGTCTGGTAGATCCCTCCTGAGAATACAACCTAAGGCTGGCCCTTTAGGTTAGGAAAGGTAGCAGCTGCTTAGAAAAAAGTCCGTTTAGCCCATGTTTACTAGGTGATGTGTTTTAGAAATGAGGATTGCATTTCATCAAGTCTTTTCAATATCTATTAATAAAATGATTTATTATATTTATTGTTTTCCTCATATTAAACCAACTCTGTGTTCATGGTATAAATACAACCTGATCATGGTATATAATCTTTTTAACATGTTGCTATAGCTTCTTTGCTAATACAGGCCTAATACAGATGGAGTATTGGTTTGAGTAGCTCTGACTCCCAAACAAGATAAATTGGGGGGGGGGGGCAGACTTTGTTGCTTATGTAAAACTTATGTAAGGTGATGTGTGTGCTTGCTGGTATCTGGCTACTGGAAAGGTTTATCTGGCCTGTCAAGATACTACTGGAAGATACCCTATTTTCCAGAGCTAAGGCCCAGCAAGCAAGCTGTGCCCTGAGCTTGGCATAATCACAATGCTTTGTGCTCACCCGCTGGCTGATTGCTGATGCAGCCACATCACAGAACTGCTAGTCCCTAAGCTCAGGCAATCACCAGCAGACCCAGACAGGAAGCCCTGCTAGGAAGGGACAACCCTGCCTCACTGCTGCTGGTGTGCTGTTGCTACACCATGCTGTTTGACTCTCTGTCTAGCCACAAGTATTTAAATCAAGGTTCAGCCCCACAGAAGTGTGTTCCCTCTGTTAGGGGAGGGGCTCCAGTACATGTGTGTGTCTAATCTGCCTTCTGGCTTTCAGGCTGTTTCCCTTACTTTGAAATTGAACTTCCATTTGATTCCTGACTCTTCTCTAGCCCGCTCTATTTTGGTTCTGGCTACCCACAGGTTAGAGGCCAGTTCCATTCAATAGGCCCAATGTGGCATGGATCTCCCTAGGAGGCAGGGCTACTTCAGGATCTCAGTTTCCATTATCACATCTAGCCCAATCTTGCCCCTCAAGAAAAATGATTTCATTTTCCATGCTGAGAGGAACAAGAGGAAGGATGTGGCTATACTGTCAGCAATCTAGAAGGAGAACAGCCAAGCTCCAGGACCCCCATGGATGGGTGATCACTCCTTTTCACTTTGCTGTCTTTAAAAGAGGCATCGAGCTAGAATTATATTTATCTACCACACATCAGTTTCTAAAGTATAGGGGTATAAGAGATTCAGAATAAAAAGTCCTTCCCTTATCCCTCTCAAGGGAAGTGTAAAACTTAGTTCATTATCAAAAGTATAGCTTCCTCCCACCAAATGCTGGTTACACAAAATACATTATGAATAACGAGTAAACCTCTAGTCTCCACCTTCTAGGATGTCCCAGCTCAGAAGGTCTCTCTGTCAGTCATGAGTCAGGTCTCTTTTCACCTACTCAGCACAAAGCCTTGCTGAGCTGTCCCATAAGAAAACTCCCTCAGGCTTGGGTGAAAGTGAGATTACAATTTATTCACATAAAACCGATACAGAGCAATTTGACAATGCCTAATACTCTAATAGAGTTAATACTTCAGTGTATCTGTTGCCTAATCAGTGAGAGTATTCTTACCCTTGTAAATCAAAACCCGTACAGTCCCCATCCTGTACAACTCTTCTCCATATTCCCCCATAATTCTTCCACTGGGACTCTACCCAATTGGCTGAGATCCTTTCTCTGGATCTCTTGTTATTGCTTGGATACCAATGAAGCACATAACCCATCCATCAGTTGGTGTTCATCCTTGCTCCTTTTCCAGTTACACAATTCTTTGATGACATACTTTATGTCACTATTTGCATGCAATTCATCATAGTCATGTGTTACCAATTTCTTTATGCCCTCCATGATACTCTCCATTGCCCTTTGAGAGTTCTACAATTTTGAGTCATCAAATATGGTGGTGTCTCTTGATTTGCAGCCACATAACATCAATGGAAAAAACATCAGTGTTAAAAAGATGGGTTGCTGGTCAAAGGATATGAAAAAGATAAGAAATCCAAAGTATCAATATCACATAAAAATGTTCCAGATCACAAATAATTATAGAAATGCTTATTAAAGCAACTCTCAAGTTTTACCTCTGCTCATCAGATTGACTAAGATGACAAAAAAGGAAAATTATAAAAGTTGGCAGGGATAAGGAAAAGCAGGCATATTAACGTTCTTTGGTGGGACTATGAGTAACTACTGTCATGAGGAAAGCAACATGGAACAAGGCCTATGAAGTTACAAAACCATGTATACTCTTTGACACTGTGATACTACTACTAGGTGTATATTCCAAAAAGATCAAAGAAAGAGGAAAAGGTGACAAAACCAATGTTTTCCTGAAACAAGTTCTTTCCTCTCTTGCACAAGGTAGGAAGGTTTTACCTAAAAGCCAACAAAGCTGCTGTAGGCATTTGATTGGCCCCAGCTTCCCTGAGGAAGCTTCCTGGTCATCCAGGGGCATAAAAGGTCCTGGTTTCATGGAATCTTCACTTCCTTTTTTATTTTTATTTTTTTATCAAATGCTTTATTAACTTCTAGTTTACATCATTCATTTCCACAAGATTTTGAGTTACAGATTTTCTCCCCATCTTTCCCCCTACTCACCACCCCAAAATAGCAATCCCACTGGATATCCCCTCCTCCAATCTGCCCTCTCCCATATCTTCTCCCATACCTCCTCTGACTTTCCAGTAGGGCACCATGGATCTCTATGCCCCAGTGCCTGTATATCTTATTTCCCAGTTACATGTAAAATAACATTAATAATAGTATGTGTGTGTGTGTGTGTGTGTGTGTGTGTGTGTGTGTGTGTGTGTGTAATTTAAACATTTTATTTTAAAGCTTTGGATTCCAGATTCATTCCCTTCCTACCTTGTCACCCACCCTTACTGGGAAGATAAGTAATTCAACATAAGTTGTACATGTGTAGCTATGCAAAACATTTCCATAGTGGATATATTGTAAAAGACTGACCATATTTCCCTCCCTTCTATCCCACCTCCCACTTGTTCTGTTCTCTACTTTGATCCTGTCCCTTTTCAAAAGTGTGTGCTTCCAACTTCCCTCACCCCCATCCTGCCCTCCCTTCCATCATCCCCCCTCTCATCCCCTTCCTGCATACTCTCCTGTAGGGTGAGATACCCTATTTACTGTGTATGTCATTCCCTCCCTAAGCCAAATTCAATGAGAATAAGGTTGACCCATTCTCTTTTGCCTTCCTGTTCTTCCCCTCCATTGTAAAACTTTGCCCTGGGGGGGCTAGGTGGCGCAGTGAATAGAGCCCTGGCCCTGGAGTCAGAAGGACATGAGTTTGGACCCAGCCTCAGACACTTAACGCACACACAAACAAAAACCTTGTTGTGTGATCTTGGGCAAGTTACTTAACCCCAATTGCCCTCCAAAAAAAAAAATAGTTTGCCCTTGCCTCTTTTATATGAGATAGTTTACCCCATTCTGTTTCTCCCCATCTCCTCTCATTATATTTCTCTTTCACCTCTTAATTTCACCTTTTAAGTATCACCCCTTCCTATTAAATTGGTCCTGTGCCCTCTATCTATGCATACCTGTACACATATATACACACATTCACATTATCACATCTAGCCCAATCTTGCCCTCAAGAAAAATGACTTCATTTTACATGCTGAGAGGAACAAGAGGAAGGATGTGGCTATAATACTGTCAGCAATCTAGAAGGAGAACAGCCAAGCTCCAGGACCTTCATGGATGGGTGATCACTCCTTTTCACTTTGCTGTCTTTAAAAAAGGCATCAAGCTAGAATTATATTTATCTACCACACATCAGTTTCTAAAGTATAGGGCTATAAGAGATTCAGAATAAAAATAATTCACATATTCACAGCCTCTTTTGCCATTTGAGTTGGTCTGTTTTTTAAGGTGTTATTTTCTTCAGTCAGGTTGTTGACTCTCATTTCATAATTTTCTTGTATCATATGTATTCATACGCCCATATACCCTCATATATAGACATATATATGTATATGTGTGTATTTATATATACATTTCTATTCCCTTCAACTATTCTCATACTGAGAAAAGTTTCATAAGTTTCAATTATTGTTTTTCCATGTAGGAATGTAAATAGTTCAACTTTGATAAGTTCCTGATGATTTCTTTTCCCTATTTACCTTTTGAAGTATCTCTTGCTTCTTGTATCTGAATGTCAAATTTTCTATTCAACTCTGGTTTTTTCATCAAGAATGCTTGAAAGTCCTTTATTCCACTGAATGACCATGTTTTCCCCTGAAACATAATACTCAGTTTTGCTGGATAGGTGATTCTTGGTTTAATCCCAGCTGCTTTGACCTCCTGTATATCATATCCAAGCCCTTCAATCCCTCAGTGTAGAAGCTGCCAGATCCTGCCATTATCCTGATTGTGTTTCCATAATATTAAAATTGTTTCTTCCAGGCTGCTTGTAACATTTTCTCCTTGATCTGGGAATTCTTGAACCTGGCTATAATATTCCTAGAAGTTTTCTTTTTGGGATCTTTTTCAGGAGGTGAGCAGTGGATTCTTTCAACCTCTATTTCACCCTCTGGTTCTAAAACATCAGGGCAATTTTCCTTGAGAATTTCTTGAAGGATGATTTCTATTTTTTTTTCATTTTTTTGATCATGGCTTTCAGGTAGTCCAATAATTTTTAAATTATCTCTCCTGGATCTATTTTTCCAGGTCAGTGGTTTTCCCAATGAGATATTTCACATTGCCTTCTATTTTCTCATTTGTTTGGATCTGTTTAATAGTATCTTGATTTCTCATAAAGTCACTAGCTTCCATTTACTCCAATCTAATTCTGAAGGAATGATTCTTTTTAGTGAGCTTTTGAGATTCTTTTTCCATCTGGCAAATTCAGCTTTTTAAGGCATTCTTCTCTTAATTGCCTTTTTGAGCCTCTTTTGCCATTTGAGTTGGTCTGTTTTTTAAGGTGTTATTTTCTTCAGTCAGGTTGTTGACTCTTATTTCATAATTTTCTGGCATCTTTTTCATTTCTCTTCCCAATTTTTCCTCCACTTCTCTTATTTGGTTTTCAAAATCTTTCTTAAAGGGGCAGCCAGGTGGCACACTGAATAGAGCACCAGCCCTGGAGTCAGGAGGACCTGAGTTCAAATCCAGCCTCAGACACCTAATACAAAACTAGCCATGTGACCTTGGGCAAGTCACTTAACCCCAATTGCCCTAAAAAAATCCTTCTTAAGGTACTCTGTGGCCCATAACCAGCTCGTATTTTTCTTGGAAACTTTTGGTGCAGGAGTTCTGACTTTGCTGTCTTCCTCCTGTTCCATGCTTTGATCCTTTTTGTCCCCAAAATAAGAGTGTAAAGTTGGGTTGCTCTGTTTGCTTTGCTTCCTTTGCCTGCTCATGTTGCCACTCAATTACTTGACTTTTGGGCTTTTTGCCACAGTAGGACTCTGCTACCAGGAAGGGGAGCTTCATCCCAATCCCTGGGTTTTCTCAGCTGCCGATGGTATTAGTTGGGTGCCCTCTCTGAAATCTCCACACATTCTGGCAAGCTGGTCGCACACCCCAGGACCTCAACTCTAGGCCACAATCCATATACAAGCAGGTTAAAGCAAGAGTAATTACCCCTCAGACTGGTGGCTTGGTCCCCCAACAATCTGCAGGCCAGGAGCTGAAGCTGCCACATGGTACCTGCTGCAAGGCCAGGGCACCTCAGCAGCTTCTCACCCAGGGACAGAGGCCAACCGCACTCCCAGACTACTGGATCCCAAAGTCCATACTGCACTGAAATCTCACTTTGTCCTTAGTATCTATGGGTTGATAATTGTGGAAACCACCACAGCTGCTGGTGATCTGAAGTCCCTCCAGCCAGCAGCTGGTCAGGCCCACCCTGAGGCTAAAACCTCCAGCTCCGGAGGGGCTGGGGTCAGCTCTCAGAGCACTGAGCTGGCCACTACCTGCCGGTCTGCCCACCTGTCCTCAGCAGGAGGTTAGCTTCTCTATGTCATTTTATGGCTTCTGTAGCTCCAAAGTTTGCTCAGAGTCAACTTTACATGAATTGGAGGAGGGGGGAGCCAGAGCCCCACAGAAGTCCTATTTCTTCTCCACCATCTTGACTCTGCCCTCCAAATCTTCACTTCTTATAAAACCATGCGAGTTGCCATACCCTGCCTGATTACCTACTATCCAGATGGTGGGCTAATGCCAAGCAAAGCCAAGTGTAACACTATCCTTGTTGCATATTATTGCTGTGTAAGGGCAAAGTAAACTTCCTTTGTTAAATGGTCATTGACTTGAGAATGCCTCATTTTGATCCTGAGCAGGTAGGTTGAATAGTGGATAGAGTGTTGGGCGTGGAGTCAGGGTGACCTTAGATACTTACTAGCTGTACGACCCTGGGAAAGTAATTTAGCCCTCTTTGCTTCAGTTTCCTCATCTGTAAAATGAGCTGAAGAATGAAAAGGCAAATTCCTCCTGTATCATTGCCAAAAAACAAAACAAAAACCAAATGGAGTCATTTAGTGGTGAATCTTTTTCCATTTCCTTTAGTATACATTTCTCTGTTAGTGATTTGGAACATTTCCATTGAAGCTGGGTGCTTCAAGAATTGTTTCTTTTAATTTAGTACCAATACTAAAGTTCAGGAAAAAATTTAGTTTTTATTATCATAAAATTATTAGCTAAGAATTATCATCATCATCATCATCACCATCATGCTGCTATTTTTTTTTCCTTTCTTTGATCTATTTTGTTCCTCTTCTGCTATATATCCTTGGAAATGTGTGCAGCAAGAAGGGGTCAGATGGGAAGAGATTCTGTGGAAGCTTTAGAACTAGCAGCTGATTGACTATGTGGGCTAAGATGGAAGAACAAAGGAGAAAGCCAATGTTATGAACATGGAGCATTGGCAGAATGATGGTACTTTCTGTAAAGACATTAGAAGACCTATAGAAGAGATATTTAGAATAGGGGAAGGTTGGAGATGTCTCTTTCCTTGTTCGTTCATTTCAGTCATGTCTTACTCCTCATGCCCCCATTAGAAGGTTTTCTTGGTAAAGATAATGGAGTGGCTGCCATCTCCTTCTCCAGCTCATTTTACAGATGAGGAAATTGAGGCAAATTGGAGGAAGTGATTTGCCAAGGGCCACATAGCTAGCAAGTGTCTGAGGCCACATTCGAACCCATGAAGATGTCTTCCTGATTCCAAGCCCAGTGCTCTTTCCACTGTACCATATGGTTATTAAGTCCAAGGCTTAAAAAAAATCTAGACTCTGTTAATCACATCACTAGCCCCTCTACTGTTCATTGGCTTTTTCTTTCTATAACATGGGATACCTGTCTTTTCCCCAAGGAAAGCTCTATATAAAGACTGTTTCTGTGATTCCCATTCCTTTTCTGGGGGAAAAAACATTTATTAAGTGGCTACTGTGTACAATACACTGGCCCAGCTGCAAAGGATACATAAAGGAAATAGTCACTGCCCTCAAGGAGTTTACATTCTAGGGGCAGCTAGGTGATACAGTGAATAGAGCACTGGCCCTGGAGTCAGGAGGACCCGAGTTCAAATATGACCTCAGACACTGAACATTTACTAGCTGTGTGACCTTGGGCAAGTCACTTAATCCCAATTGCCTTCCCCTTTCCCCTCCAAAAAAGCAAAGAAAAAAAGGAATTTACATTCTACTGAAGCATATGACAGATATACAGATAAGTATATTACCAAGTAGGGAGGGATGAGGGGTGGGTGATAAACTATCGCAGGTAGAAGAGGCCAGGCAGGGGAGGGGAAGAACAGGAAGGCAAAAAGGCAAAACCATATTCTCATTGAATTTGGCTCAGGGAGAGAATGACATACATACTAAATGGGATATCTCACCCTGCAGGACAGTGGGGGGGGGAGGGGGATGAGAGAGGAGATGATGGAGGGGAGGGCATACTGGGGGGAGGGGAGGTTGGAGGCACCCACTTTTGAAGAGGGACAGGATCAAAGTAGGGAATGGACCAGGTGGGGGGTGGGATGTGTGGGAGGGAAATATAGTCAGTCTTTTACAATATATCTACTATGGTAATGTTTTGCATAGCTATACATGTACAACATATACTTAATTGCTTATCTTCCCAGCTGGAGTGGGTGACAAGGGATGAAGGGAATGGATCTGGGATTTGAAGTTTTAAACTTAAATGTTTCAAATATATGTAAATACTATTATTAATACTATTTTGCATGTAACGGAGAGATAAGATGTGCAGGCATTGGGGCAAAGAGATTCACCTTGCCATAATGGAAAAGTTGAAGGAGGTATAGG